>JAVQKC010145191.1:0-21783 GCA_036025475.1 Philypnodon macrostomus | reverse complement strand
TAACTGGGGCATTTCCTCTGCGTATTTCTCCTTGCAAGTGAATATTACTAACTTGTTTTGTCCTTCCTTTGCCTTGTTAAATTATAGTATTACGGTGGGCTCTAACCAGCACCCATCAGTTTGAAACAGAATTTGGAGAAAAATGTCCAAGGAAGTTCTGTAATAGGACTCAATCAGAACTGAACAAGGGCAAAACAAGAACTAAATCAGGACTAAACAATGGGTCAACAAAGACCAAACCAGGGAAAAACAAGAACTAAATCAGGACTGAACAAGCTCTAAACGAAGACCAAATAAGGCAAAACAAGAACTAAATCAGGATTGAACAAGGGCTAAACAAAGACCAAACCAAGGCAAAACAAGAACTAAATCAGGACTGAAACAAGAACTAAACCTGCAACAAACCAGGGCTGAACAAGAACTAAATCAGGACTGAACAAGCACTAAACGGAGACCAAACCAGGGCAAAACAAGAACTAAATCAGGACTGAACAAGGGCTAAACAAAGATCAAACCTGGGCAAAACAAGAACTAAATCTGGACTGAACAAGCTCTAAACAAAGACCAAACCAAAGCAAAACAAGAACTAAATCAGGACTGAACAAGCGCTAAACCGAGACCAAACCAAGGCAAAACAAGAACTAAATCAGGACTGAACAAGGGCTAAACAAAGACCAAACCAGGGCAAAACAAGAACTAAATCAGGACTGAAATAAGAACTAAACCTGCAACAAACCAGGGCTAAACAAGAACTAAATCAGTTCTGAACAAGCGGTAAAAGGAGACCAAACCAGAGCAAAACAAGAACAAAATCAGGACTGAAACAAGAACTAAACCATCAACAAACCAGGGATAAATGAGGTCTAAACTGACACCAAACCTGAGCAAAACAAAAACTAAAATAGCATAAACCCTGGGCTAAACTAGAACTAAATTAGTGACAGAACTTGCACTGAAACGTAAAAGAAACCAGCAACAAGCCATGGCTAAACAAGGACTAAATCAGGACTGAAACAAGAACTAAACCTGCAACAAACCTGGGCTAAACCAGGACTAAAGCAGGACCAAACCAAAGAGAAACAATGGAAAAAAAATTCACAGAAGCGCTGCACCAGAACCAAACCGGGACTAAACCAGCGTGTTTACTTGTTTGCCTTTGAAAGAAAAGCACTGGGAGTAAAATGTCAAGAAAGCGCTGTCTGTTTTGTGGTAAGTATTCTTTAATAACCCTCAGTCACTCAGGCTCATGGGGCGTCTCTATTCATTTCTGGAGATTAAAAAAGCATTCATTGTCCATCAGCTGTCTGCTTATGCCCTTATCTTCCAGTGTCTGACAAAAATCTTCGCATTGGCTTCCTGCAGGCCTTTTTCACACAATACATTTTGACGCGACAGCCTCAAATGCGTTTTCACAGCTGGCTGCGCCGGGATGAAATCAGTGGTACACAAGTCTGATGGAATGTGTAATTAGAAGTGTTGGTTTTAAATGCTTTAAAGGGAGGGCTATTAAGTCAACTTGGCTTTTCTGAGGTTTCTACCCCAAATGCTGCTTCTATTTCAAGCACATTTTGTTTCATTCACGCATTTGAGTGATGTGTATGCTGATGTGCTGACCTTTTGTGTGGCTGAAAACGGTCTTTTTGTGAGTAATAACACTGATAGATGATGAAACATCGCCTTCTCCAGAAAGCGCTAACAGCTGTGTTGCTAACAGGTGTGTTGCTAACAGCTGTGCAAGTTAGGCCTCATGCACCAGTCTGTCAAATACCGGCTTGACTTGACTGAGAGGAGTGGGTGTGGCCAGCTAAGAGAGAAAGGGCCTTAAAGGGTCATGCACGTAATCTAAGCTTTCAGCAGAGAAAAAGTACCAAAGTTGACATGTTATAATGTATTACATTGTATTTAATGTGTTAGATACAATGTAGTTAAGGGCTATGTAAAATAAAGTGTTATCAGATATGTTTAAAGTTATAAAATGTAGAATTCTAATATAGTGGTATATAATTAGGTCCTAATTTTTTAAAGGGATGCTATTATGCCAACTTGGCTTGGCTGAGGTTTCTACCACAAACAATACTGTCTCTGTCTCAAAAACATATATTTTGTTTCATTCACAGCTTTGAGTGGTGTGTATGCTGACACACTGACCTTCTGTGCAGCTGAAAACTGTTATTGTGAGTCATAACACTGATAGATGATGAAACATTGCCTTCTCCAGAAATCGCTAACAGTGTTGTGTCGCTAACAGTGTTGTGTCGCTAACAATGTTGCGTCGCTAACAGCTGTGTTGCTAACCTTTGTGTTGCTAACATTTGTGTTGCTAACAGCTGTGCTGATTAGGCCTCATGCACCTCTGACTTGACTGAGTGAAATGCATTGCCAGCTGATGGAGAAAAGGCCTTTAAAGGGGAGTGCACCTAATCTAATCTTTCAGCAGAGAAAAAGATTTAAAATAAGTTATATAATGCAGAATGCTAATCTAGTGCATTAAATAACTTTTTCTTTTTTTTTTTTTTAAGCTCAATAGAAATGCAATTATATCCTATTTTTTCAGTTGTGGGTGTAAAAAAACATCTTTGGGAGGAATTCTGTGATAGGAGAATTAGTCATCTTAGAAATGCCCCCTAAAGAATAAATATAATAGTTGTCTGTCTGTGTATGTCTCTGTGTCAAGCCCTGCAACTAACTGGCATTGCCCAGAGTGTGCCCCAACTAAGCCCCATAGTTGCATAGCTGAATGTATGTGGGTAGGATTGTAGACACTGTTTCATCTGTGCATATCTGGCTTGATTTCCTTTTGGAGGATAGAGTTAATTATGAAGCAGGTGTGATTCACAGATGGGGCTGGGGGGTGTCGAGACCACCGCTCACCTTTCCTCCCTCCCAAATTCTTCTTCACTTGGGAGGGGCGCCGTTTGCTCTATTAAACCTAGAATGAGATGCAAATGTAATGCAAATCCCCCCCTCCCAGAAGAGTGGACTGCTGTAGGGAGGATATCTGATGAAGAAAATAGCCCGCAGAACATACTGAGAAGAGGAGCCTATAGGGGTGGGAAAAAAAGAACTAAACCAAGACCAAACCATGACTACACAAGGACTAAAATAGGTACAAACCAGGACTAAACAAGAACCAAATCAGGAACATACATGAACTAAACCAAGGTTAAAGGGCAAATTCAGGACCAAACCAGGGCTATACAAGGACTAAACCAAGACCAAACCAGGACCACCCAGCACTAAACAAGGCTAAAGGACCAAATAAAGACCAAACAGGACCAAATAAAGGACTATAACAAGACAAAACAAGGACTTAATCAAGACTAATCAAGGACTAAATCAGGACTAAATCAGGACTAAATCAGGACTAAACCAGGACTTAGTCAGGACTAAACCAGGACTAAACCAGGACTAAATCTAGACTAAACAAGGACTAAACAAAGACTAAACCAGGACTAAATCAGGACTTAGTCAGGACTAAACCAGGACTAAATCTAGACTAAACAAGGACTAAACAAAGACTAAACCAGGACTAAGTAAGGACTAAATCAGGACTAAGTCAGAACTTAGTCAGGACTAAACCAGGACTAAATCTAGACTAAACAAGGACTAAACAAAGACTAAACCAGGACTAAGTAAGGACTAAATCAGGAATAAGTGAGGACTAAATCAGGACTAAACCAGGGTTAAACATGGACTAAACAAACCAATATTAAATAAGGACTAATAAAGGTCTAAACCAGCACCAAACCAAGGAGGACCAGAGGCTATAAGTAAGAGAGTAGAATGGCCCGGTCATTGATTGCGGCAGTAGAAAAATGTTTTTGATTTATCTCGGACACAGGAGCAGAATGGGACCTTCAGTATCAGCGCACAGCAGAAAAACTCACAGGGAAAAAATAATACCCTCAATCTGTCCTCTGTACAGCCGCAGATAGGAGCCGGGCGAGAGGAGCGGGGGAAATGTAAGGGAAAAAAGATGGAGGAAGAGTAGGGAGCCGGGAGCCGTGCCTGTTGACAAGAGAAAAATACACCTTTCACAGAGAAATAAAGCTTCACCTCCATCACCGCTGCATTCACACTGACGGAGCAACTCATCCGACCCTGCATCGCAACCAAGAGAGAGCTGCAGTGTATAGAAAACACAGTGATCTGGAGGTAGGGGTGGGCCATTAAGGATGGTATCGTGATGACGATCTGCTAATCTGGGAAGATCGTTGATTCACGATACGGTGCAATCATTTATGCTCTGCTCTTCACCATCATTTTTACTGACAATGCCAGTGTTCACATCAAGACAAGGATAATAAATAGTATTGTGGTAAACAGTGGATTGATTATACATTGATTTTGTAGGCAAAAAAATATGACAAATGAATGTCTTCTGGGTATGACAGAAATACAAATCTTTGCTTACTAAACTTGTGACATACAAAAAAAAGCTTCTGTCACAAGGGACCACGCAAAGCCTTCTCCAGAACATCCCAAAGATTCTCAATGGGGTTAAGGTCTGGACTCTGTGATTGCCATGTGTGATACTGATGTCTCATGCTCCCTGAACCACTCTTTCACAATCTGAGCCTGATGAATCCAGGCATTGTTATCTTGAAATATACCCGCACCATCAGGGAAGAAAAAATCCATTGATGGAATAACCTGGTCCTTCAGTATATTCAGGTAGTCAGCTGACCTCATTATTTGGGCACATAATGGAACTGAACCTACAGCTGACCAACTACAGGAGGCTCGCACCTAGATTTGCTTAAATCCAGGTGGTGACTTTTTTTTTTGGCCAGGCAGTGTAACTTAACACTAGAAGCCATCCAAGCTCACCACCACCTCAGCCTTTGTTACTTGATAGTAAATATCTAAGCAATGCATTCTAGCACTGGCCTAGTTTCCACATGATTTACCGTTATGTTTTTAATGTGCTGAATTCCTAATGGCCTGCTGCGCTCAGACAAATGTTCAAGCGCTATGTATGTACGGCCCGTCGCCCGCTGCGCGTCGAGCCGTGGCCGAGGTTAAGTGACTTTTCTCAAGGGTACCGTGCTGGACTCGGAGGGGACAATCGGGGCTTTGAACCCAAGCTAACATCTGACCAGTCCCTGCACAGTCTACCACCATTATACACCGCAAACACTAAACAGTGGGATTGGGAAATTCAGAATATGAATCTCGATGAAGTAGTAAGAAATGTAGCTATTCCTTGTTTTGTATTTTGTTTTTCTAGTTCCTCTAAAGCAGGGGTGTCCAACTCATTTTGGTCTGAGGGCCGCATATGACCCAATTTGATCTCAAGGGGGCCGGACCGGAAGACATATTGTTACTTCGGTAATTATGCTATTAGACAAAAAAGTGTTTTATTTAACAAACTGTCCTTTTACAAAATATATTATGAACAACCTGAGACTTTTTGGAGAAAACAAGTGCAATTTCAACACTGTGCCTCAGTTTAACATTCATTTGTCTGACTTTGCATTGTGCATTACACCTGATCACAGTGATTGTGATCAGGTGACAAATAAACTGAAACCTGAAACCTGTATAATGGTGCAAAACATAAGATTAATATTGAAATGATTTCACCTCCATTCTGACAGTTGTAGCAGACGTATGGGGCAGACGTATGGGGCCGTTTTGCCGATATACACCTTGCTGTTGGGGACGTCAGCACAGGCCTAGTTATGTGAATGAGTACTTTTTACTTTTACTTGAGTAACATTTTTTTGAAGTAACTGTACTCTTACTGGAGTAGAATGATTGGCTACTCTACCCACCTCTGCAGGTTAGGTACTTCTTTATAAACCTTTTTAGTGTCCACATCCAGAGCTCTTCATCATGAGCATTAATTAAACTGAATTAAAATGCTGGAGCAGAGAGGTCTGTGGGGTCCACTTTGTTAAGGGCCGATCACACAGTCTCTCACTTCCATCTCCGCTGCACTAGACACCTGCTCTTCATTAAGCACTACAGGGAGAGGTGACCACTTCAATCAGCATATTAGGACGGGAAATGAAACGGACGGGACATAGAGTCCTGGGACGTGCCCTGCAAAAAATGTACATCTAGATAAGTTTAAATGCCTTGAATTCAGAATAATAATCTTGATTTAAATCATTTGGCTATTTTCTTGTAGAGCTGTGCAATTTATCAAATGTAAATTTCAACTTTCAAAGAAAGCCCTCAGAGAGTGCAGACCTCCGCCAAGGCAGCTCATTTCATGGATATCTAGATTTCTGACTGCCGGTGTAATAAGAAATTTTCACTTGAAATAAAAAAAGATTTTTTGTCCAGTCCAAATTACTTAAATCAATATTCATATTCAGATTTTTTTTCTAGAGTTTCCTTTTTGGCAGTGGGGAAATAAAACGGACAAGGAGGGGGAGAGAGGGGGCCTACATAGTGTCCTGGGAGGAGAGGAGATGGTTTTATCGTTATGTTTGGCCACGTGCCCAGAAGTGCTGCATCTCACCTTGGCCCAAGTGAAAATTCTCAGCAGCATGTGTTTCTCTGCCCCGTCAACCTGACATCTTTTAACAGTAATAATGCATCCCCCAGTTATTAATATGTTATGGATCACAGGGTTTATTATCGATCCACTAGCGCAGCCATATTGTTACGACTGGCACAATCCCGAGACCACTCTACCACAACAACATATGCCAAAGCAGTTTAAGATTCAGTAAGCCTATGCATTTTGATCTTTCTTACAATGTAAAATATAGCACATGTTAACTGAGAATCGATTTTTGTTTATGCTTCTGTCATTTAGGAGACGTAATGCGGGGGTGGGAGGGAGGGAGGGAGGGAGGGAGGGAGGGTGGGTGTTGGTAAATACAGTACTTTTATTTCATTTGCACATTTCAGTCATTTAGGTTACCGTTTTATGTTTTATCGGACACACAAAATTCAGAGATTATGTTATCCCAGAATATTAGGTCATTTATTTTTAGCTTTGACAGAATATTTTAAAGGCTGTCCGTCATTTTTGACTGCCTTCTTTTATGACACACTCCGCTCCCCATAGACTTTCAATGGAGAATTATCATCCTTGTCTGGTGCTGTTTTTCTGTGAGTTTTCTAAAATGGTTCTCTTTATGAATATCTATTATCTATTAACTCTATTTTCTCCTGATACGATTGGTGATGACAGCCGTAAAGCGCACAACATTTGGCCATTTAGATAGCATTTATCATTGAGCATATACTTACTGACCCCCATCTCCTCTTCACGGGACTGGCAGGAGGTGGCATCACTTGTTTTCCTGTTTTTGCTGTGTGTTTGGTTTTGTTTTTTTGTTTTTTTGGTTTTTGGTTTTTGAATTTTTTTCAGTGTATATGTTCAAATAGTGCAAACTGCTATAGGTGCCTGTAAAAAAAATTGTGAAACTAAATCCATTTTGCATAGCTGTAATCTTTGCATACCAATGAATGATAAAAATAGACATGGCTATGCAGTATATCCACCCGAGATAACCTTACAGTTACAGGAAACAAAGAGTCCGGGGTTAGGCAAGAACACAACTGCAGTATAAATGTATAAACACATAAATGTAGCAGCCTCCAAACTAAATCTGACTTAAAAATACTGAGAACAACTTGGCTATAAGCAGCTACCACCTTAACTACCATTCAACATGCATTTTATGTATTCCCAATGAGATAAACCCTGAAACAAAAATGAACACCCTTGATGTTAAAAGCAGCAGCAGCAAAGATATGTCATGGTACATGTCTATGTCACAGGTCCTCGGGCTCTGATAGGCCCTCATCTCATTTAGACACACACCTGTAGTGAATCAGGAGGTTGATCTGAGAGCATGGCTCACACCACATTCACCCCAAACCTTCACCAGCCTCTCTGTCTCCACCAGGCACTGCCAATTTTTGAAGCATATTTCATATTTCCACTTGCATCTAACAATTTTTTTTTTCATTATTCATTCAGTCCACAGTCACACACTGTAGAGCCACAGCTGCCCTGGGGCACACCAACATTTTGCGCCAACTCTCCAACCCCCACCAATCACACAACCCACATTGTCTATGTATGAATAAGGTTAAGTGTCTTGCCCAAGAACACAACAGCAATATAGACAGTTTCGAGCGGGATTCGAGAACCCTCTGGATATAGGACGACCGCTCTACCACTAGCCCACGAGAAAGGTGTGAAGAAAACAGCCTGTAGGTTCACTACTTTTACTAATACTTGGATTCCGAGTTGAAGTTACCTAAGGCATTGGGTCTCAAACTGTGATACGGGGACCACTGGTGGTATGCGACCTGCTTAGTCATAGTTTAGTTTAGTCCTGGTGTAGACCTGGTTTAGACCTGGTTCAGAACTGGATTATTTATCGTTTGTTTATCTCTAGTTTGGACATGATTTAGACCTGGTTTAGTCCCAGCTTATAAATAAGCTTTCCATGGAGCTCAAGACAAAAATCAGCCCTTCAGGTCGTTTCAGTTCTCACTATCCCCAAAGTCTTAGTCCTCCTATCCATTAAAAATGTATCGTCTAAACTGTAGATACGGCCTCTCCTCAAAGGGAAGTTCATCGACACGACCGGCGGCTGTGTGCTCCATCACCGTAATTGATGTCCGAATTTGTGCTCACTTGCAGGCTCCTGGACGGGCCCCCAAATGAAAACAGTGACTGTGCACTTTGAAGCAGAGCACTTACATTATCACGAAACTTATCTGCACAGACGGCTCTGCTTTTACCTACAGTGGCCCAGAAGAAATAACACAACTCCAAGGACTCCATATACCTTTACAGTCTTGCTGGTCATTATATTAGATATGCCTTTTCAGCAGCTAATTTGCTATTTGAGGGCCGGCGAGGAGATGCATTTAGTCGTGCTAAAGTTTAATTGGGAAGTAAATACAAAAATAAAAAGTCCTAGGAACCACATTTTCTCCCTTTTTCACACCATAAAGCGATATCATCGGGGTGGGTAAAAAAGTACTGTTCATTTGTTGATTTCAAACCTGCACACATACACCATTTTACATTTACACAACAAAGAACACAAGACAAACTACATACACCACTATGCATGGTTTGAAAATGGGCTGGAAGAAGCAACGCCCCCCACCCACCAACATTCTTCCTCACAACAATGCAATAACATTAGACAAGACAGATAAACACAGACACAGTCCTGAACACGCTCCAACCCCTATACCCTACCCCTCCTTCTATGACATACATCCTCCTGCTGATACTTCCTCCTCACTTCTTTTTTAAGCATTATTTTAAACTGAGCAGAACAAAATGACTCCCCGCACTGAGATACACATAGATTTGATAGTAGTTCTTGGCTGATACCTTGGTTTCAAAGGTCCTTGTGGAACAAATGTTTACAGAGAATGCTTCTGGAAAATGAAAATATACACCGAGGGCCAGTTCTGGGTGTGACTTGAAGCTGATAGTTATAGCTGCAGAAAACTGTAAGCTGGCCACATTACAAACATTCATTTATTCATCTTCATCAGCAACTATGGGCCTGAGGTGGGATACACCCTGGCCAGTTAGTCTGTCACAGGGCTCACAGAAACAACCATTCACGAAGGACAATTAGAAGATTTGGGCCCCTCAATACCACTTTACTCCACTGGCCAGGACGCACAGAGAAGTGAACAGTCCCACAGATAACAACAGTGAACCGTGATAGGACAGAATCAGACGCTTTTTAAGAGGCTAAGTGGGAATCGTCCTCTTCATCTCAAGTGGAAAGGAAGCCCATTGGCTAAATTGGATTTCCTGATGGATTTAAGCATCAATCTGTGCCGTTATTGGCTGTGACCTTGGCCTATCAGAGTGCGGAGTCTGCGAGGGCTTATAAAGGCTCTTCATCAAACCTGGAGGACAAGGGGCGGATGGTGTTTCTTAGCATTTATCCATTTTCTTCTATTGTTGTGGCTTCAGAGAGGTCTTTTTAAAGCTTCTATATTCTGCTAAATCGACTTTTCTGACCTTTTAAGCATGTTCTAATGTTTCTACCTCAAACTCATACACAAAGTTGTGTTTTGTTTCATTTGTACACGTTTAAATGATAACTTAAATGCATCCAAATTGTTACATAATAAAAACCTTTAAAGCCTGATTTTGTGAAACTTTGCCAAAAAAATTCTAGGTTTGAATAACACGCACCCCTTCCTGTCTTTCCCCGACCCGCAAACCAGGAAGTACATACACAAATCAGGAAGTACATACACAAAACAGGAAGTACATACACAAATCAGGAAGTACATACACAAACCAGGAAGTACATACACGAACCAGGAAGTATGACAACAAACAGCAGTCTGGATTTTATTTTATTGAACTAAAAATAAAATAAAAATAGCTGTGAATGATTAAATAAAACATCAGCAAAATGGAGGTATAGCAATCAGAGCTCCCCTGTCCTGTGGACACATGGGATTGGTTAGTTAGTTAGTTAGTTAGTTAGTTAGTTAGTTAGTTAGTTAGTTAGTTAGTTAGTTAGTTAGTTAGTTAGTTAGTTAGTTAGTTGTGTCCCTTGCTCTAAATCAAAAACACTTACAATATAGACCACAGAGGATCTCTGAGTCTCTTTCTTTTCTCAGACTTCTGTTTCAATATTAATTGAGTAATAATTTTTGCTCAATTACAAGACAAAAAGAAATCTGGTAGTGTAGCTTTAACTAGGGGTGGGCGATATGGTGACGATCTGATAATCTGGAAAGATCGTTGAGTCATGATACAGTGCATTCATTTATGCTCTACTCTTCACCATCATTTTTACTGTAATGATGGCAGTGTTCATTAAATTAAAAAGGAGAATATATAGTAAAAGTGTTATGAACATTGAACTTTTTATGAAGCAGTAGTCTTCTGTGCAAAACAAAAATATAAAGTCAACTAAAATCGTCATGAAATCGAAATCGTGGTCTTGATCTCAATAAAGATAAAACTGTGATGTTATTATTTTATTTAATAAAAGATTTGTGTGGATCTGTTTATTTCAAAGATCCATTCAAACAACAGATTTTTTTATATATATTATTTTATTTTCAAAGCCAGTTTGGAACTAACACATTTTCATACGGGAAATAATCACAGGAAGGAAAGGTAAGGTAAGATTTATGACATTTTATCGTCCTACCAGAATTCAGCCTATTAGTTGAATATTTTAGTTTGACATATTTTGAATACTCTCATTTGCCACATCAAGGACTACATTTTTCACAGGTGGCACAAGTTTTATCATGTGCCACGTGGTTGTGCTAAAACTTTATTATTGTATTTGTTATTGTGCAAGATGACTCCACTTGACAATTGAAGTTCCTAACGGATAAATAAAGTTACTTGTGAAAAGATTCCATTTGGTCATGAACATCATTAAAAGGTCCTATATTCTGCAAAATGGGTTGAGCTTTTAACCATGTTGTGATGTAGTTTCCACCTAATATGCAGACCAAAAGTTCTGTTTTGTTTCATTCTCTCATGTTTGAATAATTATGTTGCGCTAGATCTCCCCAAGAGTTGAAAACAGATCATTAGTGATGTAACAAATAGGCAAACTACTCCCCTCTAGGAAGTGCTCCTGCCTGCTCCTGCACTGTCAACAATTGCACCCAGAGAATCATTGTTGCTACTACCATGATTAATGTTGCAAAATGTAAAATGGTGACCTACATGTTACTAAACTAGACTGAATCATTCTTCAAATCATCATTCTTATATACTCTACAACAGGGGTGCCCAAAGTAGGGCCCAGGAGCCAAAGTTGACCTACTAAGCCCTTTGATTTGGCCCACCAGGATGTCACCCCCAATAAAGGAGTGGTTCTGCAGGTGGTGACCATAGACCACTTCTCAGTTCCTATGCTTTCTGGCTGATGTTTTGGTCACTTTTGAATGTGAGCTGTGGCAAGAAGGTTTGCTGTGTCTGAGCATGGAGGCGCTATTAGGAGACAGGTCAGTACATCAGGAGACGTGGAGGAGGCCGTAGGAGGACAATAATCCAGCAGCAGGACGGCCACCTCCGCCTTTGTACAAGGAGGAACACAAGGAGCACTGCCAGAGCCCTGCAAAATGATCTCCAGCAGGCCACAAATATGGTGTGTCTGCTCAAACGGTCAGATACAGACTCCATGAGGGTGGTATGAGGGCCCAACGTCCACAGGACATTTGGCATTTGTCAGAGAACACCGAGATTGGCAAATTCACCACTGGTGCCTTGTGCTCTTCACAGATGAAAGAAGGTTCACACTGAGCACACAAGACAGACGTGACAGAGTCTGGAGACGCTGTGGAGAACATTCTGCTGCCTGCAACATCCTCCAGTATTATCGGTTTGGCAGTGGGTCAGTAATGGTGTGGGGTGGCATTTCTTTGGGGGGCCTCCATGTGCTCTTCAGAACTAGCCTAATTGCATTTAGGTACCGAGATGAGATCCTCAAGACCCCTTGTGAGACCACATGCTGGTGTGGTTGGCCCTGGGTTCCTCCTAATGCGTCTTGCATTGCATGCTAGACCTCATGTGGCTGGAGTGTGTCAGCAGTTCCTGCAACACAAAGTCATTGATGCTTTGGACTGGCTCGTCTATTCCCCAGACCTGAATCCCATTGAGCACATCTGAGACATCATGTCTCGATCCATCCACCAAACCACATTGCACCACAGACTGTCCTCATCAGGGGCATGCCCAGGCGTTGAAGAGAGGTCACACAGGCACGTGGAGGCCCCACACATAAACCTGAGCCTCATTTTGACTTGTTTTAAGGACATTACATCAAAGTTGGATCAGCCTGTAGTGTGTTTTTCCCCTTCCAGTGTGTGACTCCAAATCCAGACCTCCATGGGTTAATACATTTGATTTCCATTGATCATTTCTGTGATTTTGTTGTCAGCACATTCAACTATACAAAGAACAAAGTATTTAATTAGAATATCTCATTCAGATATAGGATGTGTTATTTCAGTGTTCCCTTTATTTTTTGAGCAGTGTATATAAATATATATATATTATTTTTATTTTTTTAAATGGATATAGGTCAATCACAATTTTTTGTTCATTTAAACAACAATCTTAGTCCACATTAATGGGAATGTTTTAAAGATGACATATTATTACGCTAAAATATTCAAAAGGAAACTTTTTTAATAAGCATTGATCTTAAATGCTAAATATTTTAGCATTTGGCCTGCGGACCAGAAATGCATTTTTATTTTGGCCCCCTGAGGAAAAAAGGTTTGGGCACCCCAGCTCTACATTAGCCTAAAATGTACATGGACATCCTAGCGTCCAGAATATGAGACTCCATTCCTAAGCCCAGAATGACTGATGAGCCAGTGTTGTGACAGAGATAAATGAGTCTTTATTAAAGTCATGATGATGGCACCAGAGTTTAGGGTGTCTAAATGCACCAGGCCCAAGCACTGTGGGTATACAATAAATATGTGTGCGTGTCTTTGAGCGGACACAAACACAGTGCCGCCCTGTCAAAGAAATATGTGCATTTATATTGCTCATTCACACTCACACTATAGTGCCCATGGAGCACTTCAGTCCAAACTCAATCCATACAAGCGCCATCCAACACCTCCGTAGATAATGGAATTCTCTGTCAGCATCCATCAAGGAAAAGCTTTTACTCCCACATGGGCAACACACTCGGCTCGCACACAAACTCATTTTGTGAGGACATAACTAAAGACATTCATTTTTTGGGAGCTTAACCCTAACCACACTTGTTTACTGCCTTAACCATTGCTTAAAGCAGATCTAACCTCTAATGTTGCAGAACTGGATTTTGTGCAGGGGAAAAACAATAACAAAAAACTGAAACCGTCACGGTCTCACACAAACCAAGTATCAGAATACCGAGCGGTGGTCTGAAGTTGGGTTTTTTTCTTTTTCTTTCTGAATAATTTAATTAGCAATGAATAAGCTGTGAATTTTGAAACAAAAACATCAGCTCCCTCACATTATTCAATGTTTCAAACAATCAGAGAGCTCCTGTCCTGTGGAAGCTTGTGATTAGTTAAAAACAAGTGTCCCTGCGCTCTTATACAAAAACCCTTATATATTGAGACCCTCTGTGGGCTGTGGAGGGATACAGCCCAGAGAGGGTCTCAATATATAAGTGTTTTTGTATTAGAGCGCAGGGACAATTCTCAAAGAATTTAGTTTTTCGTATACTGGACTGTGTTATTATTTTTGCTCAAATACAAAGTAGAAATATCAGGTACTGCACCTGAGTACTCAGTTGTTTTGTTTTTTGGCTTAAATTAACACAATGGAACTTTTTTTGTACCTCTCTATCGCCATCTAGGGGACTCTGAATTTGTTCGGAATAATCCGGTATGGCTACCAGACATTGTATGTGTAAACAATGCAAATGTATGGACTAAAAAAGTAAGTAGTGTGACTTTACTGGTGCCAGTTCATCTCCAATAGTGTTTCGTAAGTTTATTGTGCTGTTTGCTCACTTTTATTGGCCATTCCTCTAAATGACCTGACACTTTTTTTTAGATTAAATCCTACATTGTGCCTCTTTAAGATGTAGGTATTATATATGTACAGTCATAAATTATGGCAAAACAAAGTACTTTGAAATTCAAAGCAATTTAAAAGTACAGATATTTTGTAAATATTGCGAAGTAAAAGTAAACATTCTAAAATGTACTTGAAGTAGCGTAAAAATACAGAAAAGTAACTAAGTATTCTTTTTAACCATTACTTTCCACCACTGTGTCCCCGGGACCTCCTGTAGGTCCTCGCAAGGAAAACGGGGCTTTGTTACTGACTGTCTGAACAGGTTTAGGTCCCCATGTTACTAAAAAACACACATACGGTACATCCTTGTAAATCCTGCTTTGTGAGGACATTCATTTTCGGGAGCTTATCCGTAACCTTAACCTTCAAAACATGTAGCAACAATGGTCCTCATTGTATGCTTGCACTATCAACAAATGCACCCAGAGAAGCCTTGTTGCTACCTCCAACAACATATCTGATTGGCTGGGTGAGGGTTTTCAAGGCTCTATTTATATCCCAGAAGAAGCCAAAAGTGTTTTTTTTTTTTTTCCAGAAACCCCCGAAAACCGGCAGAATTGGTTTGCTCCTGTGTCTAATCAGAGATTTTTTAATTGAGTCCAAGTGGGAGCTCCACAAAACAGTTTGTATTAGATAATTATTGTGTGTTTGATGTTGCAAAAGATTAAATATTGTTATTAACCTAAATGTATACAAAATAGACTGTGAAATGTGCAAATAAAGAATTATATAGGACCATTAAGCTCTAAAACATGCAGTTGACGTCAATTTGGCCTTAGCAAAGAGACCCAGAATGCCTTCACTTTGAACAATTGTCCTCACCGTAGATGGTTTACAAGTACACACACAAACCCCTTCGTCTCCCCTACATCCAGCCCGGTGTAATGAATACAAGTAAAAGCATGTTCTTTAGGTACATTTGGCCTATAAGATGATAAAGTGATTTGTATACAAAAAGCCTACGTGTGAGCATGTGGGGGGGGGCGTAATTGGATTCTCACAACAGATGATATTGCACTGCACTGTGGTGGGTACCTGAACACATTTAGATCACACAAACAAACAGACTGATATTACAACTGCCTCTAAAACACTACTCCAATATTCCTCGGCTCATATCCACTCCATATCAGTGCCAATATTCTCAGTCAATAGTCTGTGCTGTAGCAGGATTGAGGCAAGAGCAGAATTTTAACAAGGCCAGACTCAGAGTGTATGTGCTGCTGAGTCACAGAGTGTCCACAGTGAATCGTCTCAGGAAGGATTTTTCATGAGGTCAGGAGATGGTCTTTCCTCAACATGATATACACAATACACCGGACTAGAGTCAATCAATCAATCAATGCATATTTCTATAGTCCTTTACTACAACATAAGGAAGCCCAATGTGATGTACATTAAAACATTTTCAAATCAAAACAGTTAAGCACAGAACAGAAAATGGATTAAACCTTAAGCCCATGTGAACTCTGTCTGCAGCAGGATACAACAAAGACTGTATTTCTTGCGAAGCCTTGGAGTTATTTGGAGTTGAACAAAAATTAATGATTGTTTTTTTTTATCATGCTATTGAATGTGTGTGGGGTTAGGTAACCTGACAGTACACACACACACACAACACACAACACACACAGCACTCAAAGTGATGGGAATGAGAGCGTATCCATCTTTACAGCAGATGTTTGAGAAGATTTTTGTCAAACAGGCAAAAAACTCTCATGTCCTTTATTCAGACTATGAACTGCTACCATCCGAGCAACGCTTTAGAGTACCAACTAAAAACAGGAAGAGATACCTGAATAGGTACAAAAACTCATTCCTGCCCATCTCTCCTGAACTCAGGCCATAGTGCTAGGACTGTCATGTGATATAGTAAGTGTATATAATTGGTGTATAGTAGGCCTGTCCTGTTGTGCTGGGCATTGGTGTATAGTAGGCCTATCCCGTTGTGTTGGGCATTGGTGTATAATAGGCCTATCCCGTTGTGTTGGGCATTGGTGTATAATAGGCCTATCCCGTTGTGTTGGGCATTGGTGTATAATAGGCCTATACCGTTGTGTTGGGCAATTGTGTATAGTAGGCCTATCCCATTGTGTTGGGTTTCTGGCTGATGTTTTGGTCACTTTTGAATGCGAGCTGTGGCAAGAAGGTTTGCTGTGTCTGTCAGCGTAGTGTCCAGAGCATGGAGGCGCTACTAGGAGACAGGGCAGTAGAAGGCCAATAACCTAGCAGCAGGACCGCTACCTCCGCTTTTGTGCAAGAAGGAACAGCAGGAGCACTGCGAGAGCCCTGCAAAATGACCTCCAGCACGGCAACAAATGTGGTGTGTCTGCTCAAACGGTCAGAAACATACTCCATGAGGGTGGTATGAGGGCCCGATGTCCACAGTTGGGGTTTGTGCTTACAGCCCAACACCGTGCAGGACGTTTGGCATTTGCCAGAGAACACCGAGATTGGCAAATTCGCCACTGGCGCCCTGTGCTCTTTACAGATTAAAGAGGTTCACACTGAGCACATGTGACAGACGTGACAGAGTCTGGAGACGCTGTGGACAACATTCTGCTGCCTGCAACATCCTCCAGCATGACCGGTTTGGCAGTGGGTCAGTAATAGTGTGGGTGGCATTTCTTTGGAAGGCCGCACAGCCCTCCATGTGCTCTCCAGAACTAGCCTAATTGCATTTAGGTACCGAGATGAGATCCTCAGACCCCTTGTGAGACCACATGCTGGTGTGGTTGGTCCTGGGTTCCTCCTAATGCAAGACAATTCTAGACCTCATGTGGCTGGAGTGTGTCAGCAGTTCCTGCAAGACGAAGGCATTGATGCTATGGACTGGCCTGTCCGGTCCCCAGACCTGAATCCCATTGAGCACATCTGGGACATCATGTCTAGATCCATCCACCAACACCACGTTGCACCACAGACTGTCCTCATCAGGTGCATGCCCAGGCATTGAAGAGAGGTCACACAGGCACGTGGAGGCCCCACACACAAACCTGAGCCTCATTTTGACTTGTTTTAAGGACATTACATCAAAGTTGGATCAGCCTGTAGTGTGTTTTTCCACTTTCAGTGTGTGACTCCAAATCCAGACCTCCATGGGTTAATACATTACATTTCCATTGATCATTTCTGTGATTTTGTTGTCAGTTTTTTTAACAAAGAACTATAATCTGCAATATTCCTAAAATAAGAAAATGTTGTAAAGTAATTGTTGTGACTATTGTTACTTTATTAGGCTATGACCCTCTCAAAAACTTGACTACTATTGGTCAAAGTGCTATCCCACAAACTCTGATTTGATGTTGCTGCAGACAGCCAGTGGAGTGAAAGAGCTTTTTTTTTTCTTTCGACAGAGTTTTCTAAAGTCTTTTTTTAGAAAACTTAATAGTGTGAGCTATTCTAAAGTAGTGTGGGGAACCACAGGGTACCTCATGATTCGATACACTGCTCACGATACCGATAATATCTCAATATGGCGCTACTCGATATATTGCACATAATAACCTACAATACATTACTGTTTTTTAAGGAATTAAGTATTTAAACTGTAATATTTTTTTTAATGAAATACAGTTCAATTAATAATTAGAACGATGAATACTTCAAATGTATCTCACAAATAAGTCGACTTTCTCAAAATAAGAAACACAATATAAGTACTGCCAGATTCGATTTTTGTGAAATATACCAAATCTGATCAATTCCAATATACCAATACAGCAGCATGCAATACCGATACTGTTTGTCAGAAGAAAAAAAACAAAGAAAAAAAACAATATATAATTTTTTTATAGCTTTTGTCCCACCCCTATTCTAAAGTTTTGTGATAGAGATATAAAGACCAACCCTATAGGTGTACAATATGTATCCCAGTGACAGCACACATACAAACACTCCCTGAGGACTGAAGAGCCTGCAGCCTTGAGACTGTGCCCAGCCCACAGTGATGGATAATCACTCAAAACGTTGTACAAAAACACACAATCACCTCATATCTGCCAAGCTCCAGCCAGCACTACATACATCTGTGTTCAGTTCATCTGTCACCTACATCCTCACTTTCATTTCATAACAGCATCTCTTTCTGTTTCTACTCTATCTGGATACACCGGGGCTTGACATTACCCCTGGCCGACTACAGCCAAATGCACCCTAACACATTCATTATCACAAGCTACTTTGTCCTGTTGGATTTTACTGCATACATGCTGAACATTTAACTAGATTAGGCCCAGCTATGCCTAAACATGTCCAGAATATATTACCTGACAAGCCAATACCAGTCTCAATGAAGCATAAACACATTGGCAACTGTAAAACCTCTACTTCTTTAGCTAACAACACACAGAAAATGGTCAGTAAAAGAACCCTGTAAAAATACACTTAGCCAAAACTAAATTAAATGTATTTACTTACATCTCTGAAACACTGCACAAACTCAATTCAAGTCGGAAAAGTTATAACTGGTCTGAAAAACTGTAAAAACTTTTGGGTGAAATTACAGAATGCAACATAAACTAAAAATTACTCAATTTGACCAGAAAGTCAAGTATCTCAAACCTTCAGGGACTAGCCTATTTCTAGTCAAGTAGTTTAGCCCACAGCACATGTCCAGGCTGTATAAGCGCTGACCATGGTGCTGACACACTCACCTGCTGGCTCCCGTCTGTCCCTGTGTCCACAGCTCGAAGGTCAGTTTGCCTCCTCACGTCTCCCTCTCCCGGCTTTGGGGGAAGAGGAACGGTGAATCCTTGCGGGGCAGGAAATCCTTAGCTTTAGTGCCAGACCCTTCAAAGCGCAGCCAGAGCAGAGCGGTGCGGTGCTGCCGGCTGACTGCCCTGTGGGAGTGGAGGAGGGATGCTAACGTGGCTAGGCTCGGGTATAGCTTCAGTCAGACACTCCAGCCCAGAATCCAGGAACGCTGTAGAGCTCACCGCAGAGCTCCGAGTCAGCACCTACCCCCCTTCCTCACACCGACTGTCTCTACTCCTCCTCTCACGGTTAAAGGTGTAGTCTGTAAGTTTCCTCAAATAAGAAAAAGTTAACATTTAAAAAATAAAATATGCTTAAATTTCACAATCTGACCATGTTCTGGGCATCCTCATTTCCAACTGTCACTGCATATCTATGGATCTAAACCTTTGTTCAGGTCTCATTTAGTGCTATGTTTAGTTCTAGTTGAGATATTACTTAGCCCTGTTTTGGACCTGTTTAAGTTATGGTTTGGCTGGGACCCAGATTAGATGCACTGACTGTAATGCCTGATGCTATGCCACTGGTCATTACTATTTTAAGAAATGCAATGTATTCAGAAAGTTACTCAAGTAAATGCAACTCATTACTACCCACCTGTGGATAGTACGAGTACTCATAGTCACCATGTTGAGGTAAGGTGTACCTTATATATTGTCCATATAGTGAAATGGGTCCTGTCCTGTCTGCTGGGTCAACTTGTCAAGAGCCATGTGCGACCCATCTCCAAATTTCATTATGGATTTTCCTATCTGAGGGATTAGTGCATGTTGACTGGGGCAACCAGAGTACCCAGACAAAACCCACCCAGACACAGGGAGAAACTCCACAGTCTGGCCTTCAGCTTGTACAGTATATGACACGGCCAACACAACACACGGCACTGCGGCTCGTAAACGGCTCGTGATTGGTCCATCTGCAAAATCGCAGAGAAATGATTCGCTATGAGCAATCATAGACCAATCAGGAGCCACAGCGCCATGTGTTTTGTTGGCCGTGTCATATACAAACTTTTGTTAAAAACATTTACAGATTTTGCTGACGTTCGGTGCTTCTGATCAGTTTACTATACATCGATAAACCCCACCCTTGAAATTGAATGCAGTCAACGAGAGACCAGACTAACATCTTTGTATAGAATAGGAAGAGATAGTCACAGCTGGCCAGGATAGTGAAGTGACTGTGCCACCATGTTGTTTAGAGGCCATGTAACATACCACAGTCTTTTAACATAGTCCTACTTCCTCACTCTCCCTCTTGTCTCACCCATCTCCCCCTCCTGTTATCTGAACAAGGACATTCAGTGCATCACCAGTGAAAAAAAGCCCTCTCCATCTCCACTCATGGCTGTTGCTATGGCCACGGCAATAAACCTGACTGTGCGCCACACTCCACACTAAATCAGAGCCCAAGTCTTCACTGTTTTAAATGTACAGGTAAAGGCAACACGTGAAGTAGGTAGAGTAGCCAATAATTTACTAAAGTAAGAGTCTGAATGATACTCAAAGAAAAGTAGTAACAGGAGGAGTAACTGAACGTAATGCCAGATGTATTTTAATATGGTTGTAATCGGAGAGTCAAAAACATTAAGCACCTTACTGTAATTCCAAAAAATGAAAAATAAACATAAACTACTTAGAAGGTTTCAACAAATTGCCCCTAGTAAATGTGAGAGGCCGTCTGTAAGGGTTTGTCACCCGACAAAGGCCCATAGTTGCTGGGATAGGGGATCGCCAACAGGAATGTCAAATAAAATTGATTCTCAAATTGTCTTGACATTGACTACAGCGAAGTCCTGTATTGAAACAGATCATTTAGCTTAGAGCTGGTTTAGTATGTAAATCTTACTCAGCCCCCATAATCTTAAGTCTTCCATTAAAATACAAAACTTCACCTATTCTTACTCAAATTTCTTTTAAACATTGAAAACAACACGTGTTTTTTAAAGATTACTTAAATTTTAGCCTTTACCATGCTTTTAGAGGGCTATTAAATTAGGCACACTGAAAAACATATATATTATTCATGAATCTGGGACTCTGTGGGACTTAAAAAACAATCAACTAATAATAGACCCCTGGTTTTGGTCTATTATTGGTTGATCGAGGTAGCTTCGTTCATTATTGGTTTAGCCTGCTGCGTAAATCAGGAAGTGCCCTGTTGTAAAATTAGCTCTGGTGCTAACTAGCTGTACAATGGCTGAGAAAGAAAACTGCAAATATCTGTAAAAGAAATGCTGTTTGCTGTTGGGATTTTTGTTATATATAGAGATGCTAATGCTAATTGCAATTAGCATTGATGCTAACGGTGATGGGATGAGTTTGGGTGCTAATAGTTACACTAATGGTACAGTTATATTGGCAAGTGACTCAGAAGTAGTCTTCCATCCATCCATCTTCTTCCGCTTATCCGGGGCCGGGTCGCGGAGGCAGCAGTCTAAGCAGGGACGCCCATACTTCCCTCTCCCCAGACACTTCCTCCAGCTCCTCCGGAGGAATCCC
>JAVQKC010145178.1:0-12613 GCA_036025475.1 Philypnodon macrostomus | reverse complement strand
ATATTATATTGTATTATATTATATTATTACTTTTTAGATTTCCAAGAGAGATTTCTTTTTTTTTAAGCATTTTTTAATAGTTTGTATTAATTTTATTGGGGCTCAAAATTAATTCCACATTCTCAGGTACACTATAAACGACACTATTGCAAAAGGCTTTCTGTTTCAAGCTGGGAACCTAGAAATGATTAGAAGCTAACCATAGCCTTTAAAATAATGACAAAGGAGCATGTGAGTAATGTTAAGTAGCCTGTGTTTGCATGGTTTAGAAATGCCTTTGCAACTGCACTGAATTACAATGCAGGTGACCTTTAGGGTTGTGCACTGTGGTTGTTAAAGAGTGCATAGGGGGTCATCTGTGACTATATCTGAACTCAATAACCCTGCCGTCTGTATCCAGGGGCGACCAAAAAGATTTCTCATTACCAGTGAAGAAGTTCCCAGAAAGAACCTTATAATGAACACATTTTAAAGTATTGTTACACAAGTCACATTAATACATTTGTTTTCCAGGACTTTATCACAAAGATGGAGAGACTGTAAGCCCTGATGCAATTAGGTGGTCTGGTTAATGCTGTAATGATAAAATGTAATGATACTTTGCTACTAACATATGCACAAATGCTAAAATATTGTGAAAATCATTTGACCAAACACAGCAATCAATTGGTAGTCTAACTGGTGCATATTTAAAAAGGCAATTCAATTTTAGAGGCAGGTAAAGCGCCCCCATACGATGCCTTATTGTATTTCTGTCTTAGGCTTCTGACTGTATTGAATTATTGCAGACGGGGTCAAGATAATGTTTGGGACACACCGAGCTCTTTGTGAGTGAGTGTGAGTATTGTTTCAAATGCCACAGACTGCCAGGGAAGGATGGGAGTTTGATTGGCATCGACCTTGTTCCTCTTGAATAATTATGAATGATTGATGTATTAGAGCTTAATTGTGTCTTAAATTAGGGAAGGCTTCTATAGTCCAATGTCTATAGTCTCATAATTTCTTTAAAAATGTATGAATCTATGGATTATTGTTAACCACATTATATCATTCAGATGATACTTCAGGCATTGGTACCCAGCTAAACCCTGGTCTGCAAATTAGCTATGAGCTAGATGACCTGTGGACATGGCATCGGTTGCATTTGAAACTGTAACAATGCTTTCTGTTGTCCCTATAAAATCAACATTTAAATAAATAAAAATGAGAAATAATGTTAGATGCTACATAGTGATTTATAATCTATATAATGGATGATGAAAGGTGTTTAGTGTGTGTGGGTGTGGGTGTGTGTGTTTAGTGTGTGTTTGTGTGTGTTTAGTGTGTGTGTATGTGTGTGTTTAGTGTGTTTGTGTGTTTAGTGTGGTTGTATGTGTGTGTGTTTGCCTGTGTGAGTGTGTTTGTGTGTTTACTGTGGTTTTGTGTGTGTGTGTTTGCGTGTGTGTGTGAGTGTTTGTGTGTTTAGTGTGTTTGTGTGTTTAGTGTGGTTGTGTGTGAGTGTGTGTTTGTGTGTTTAGTGTGGTTGTGTGTGAGTGTGTGTTTAGTGTGGTTGTATGTGTGTGTGTGTTTGCCTGTGTGAGTGTGTTTGTGTGTTTACTGTGGTTTTGTGTGTGTGTTTGCGTGTGTGTGAGTGTTTGTGTGTTTAGTGTGTTTGTGTGTGTGTATTTGTGTGTTTAGTGTTGTTGTGTGTGTGTGTGTATGTGTGTTTGTGTGTGTTTAGTGTGTTTGTGTGTGTGTGTTTAGTGTGTTTGTTTAGTGTGTTTGTGTGTGTGTGTATTTGTGTGTTTAGTGTGTTTGTGTGTTTAGTGTGTTTGTGTGTGTGTGCGTGTGTGTGTTTAGTGTGTTTGTGTGTGTGTTTAGTGTGGTTGTGTGTGTGTGTGTGTGTTTAGTGTGTTTGTGTGTGTGTGTTTAGTGTGTGTGTGCGTGTGTGTGTGTGTTTAGTATGTTTGTGTGTGTGTATGTGTGTGCGTGTGTGTGTGTGTGTGTATATGTGTTTAGTGTCAAGTTGAGTTTGCCTCCACTTGTTTGCCGTTTTAAAAACACGTCGCTTTGTCGTAAACATTGAGCTTTTATTTTGACACCACTTCCGGGAGCGTAACATTGACGTCTCTCCCGCTTTACAGCGTAATTTTGCCCCATGTTGCAGCGCTGTGTGGCACTGGGCACCGGACTGGCCGACTGACTGCATTACGCGCATGACTTTCGTTGTGGCCTCTTCACTTTGTGCACATTGGACCGGCGCGAAGAGGTTGTCAGCTGGGCGCCACTAGCTTCAACCTCGTGAACCCTGCGGCTGTCGCTTCACTGTCCCTCTCCGGAGCACGAACTCGCGTTAATCGCTGCAGTTATTTTCAGTCCAGGTATTTGGGGACCGTTTGGAAACGTGCTGTCCGGTTCGATTTGGATTGAGGAGCCCGCACGGACAGAGGAGAGAAGCGCTGCCGCAGAGAGCAACAGCAGAAGCAGCGAGAGACGCCAATGTGATGCCCGGGCTGGACAAGAAAACAAAGGTTCAAGTCTAAAAGGTAATTTCTTGACACAATGCCCTCACTGTGTTGAATGTCCAGTTCAAAGTTTGTCTGATTATAGCTGTGGCAAAGCGTGCGTAAAGTTGTCACACGAATTGCACCCTGCAGCCAGTAGCTATAAAGAATGGGGAATCAGCCAAGCCAGTACAACAAAAAACAGTGTTATATTAGATGCTTGGGAAGTAGCAATGGACCCGTTTTTTTGGAATAGGACTAGCATAGCACAAATTGAATTATGGTGCATTTTAATACAATTTATTTTCTAATAGAAAAAGCAGTATTAGGCTAATGAAGCCTTTGCTACATATTCAACCAAATAACTCTCAAAGACATCATTTGCAATACAATTTAGGTGGTCTGGTTAATGCTTTGGTCTATTGTATATATATGTCTTTTCAATATGCCTGCATGTGTAACAATTGTCTCCCTGTACCTGCAGCAGAGATTTAAGTGTAGACATTGCTGTTCTTAATAGAAAGTGATCATTTACTTCAAATCAACCATTTTCTTATATCAATAGTTTGCCTAGTCATCTTTTGATTATAAACCATCCTGTATTAGATGCATTCATCACATAAAGAGTTGGCTGCCTATAAGACGACATGTCCGTAAAGTGAAAAGCTTTATTCAAAGAAGCTGTTCTTACTTGTTCAATGGCTCGGGGCCAGGCACCTACCTCACACGGCACAGCCTATTATCTGACATCTGGTCTTTCTCGACGGCGACTTCTGTGGTAATAGTATGTTTCAACAAGGGCTGTTAATCTGAGTAATGCCTGCTGCTTGGAAAGAGAAAACACTTATTTCCCTATGATCACAGTTCAACACTTCAAACTGAAAATAGGGCTTTGAAGGAGAAGTAAGTGGTACCTAGTTTAAAGACATGGCACTGATTTCAATTTTGTAAAATGTATGGTGTTTTGTGAAAAATATATGTAGTCGTTCCAATCCAGCCAGACACATTCAAAATCCTTATTCAATCATATTTTGTAGAAATACCTGACGCTCCTTATTCTGCATTGCTTTGTGCTGATTCTTGTTTACTGATTGGCTGCTGTATGTTGTTTATCCAGTTGCATTGAAAGAGCATTGAAGAGAAATGCAATGGTACCCGAAATGAGCTAATCACTTTTGTTATGCTAATATTTTATCGTCATTTTAGAAAGTATAGATTTGTACAAATCATGTTCTAAACACAACGCCAGTCCGCTGTAAACAACAATTCTAGTTGTAGGACGGGCTTGAATAAAATGCAGTATAGTGCCATGATAATGCAGTTATCAGAAAATAGGCTCTGTAGATGGTAAGATTTGGACTCTAATGGTTTTTGTATGAGGATGGAGATGGCTGCATTCATAGGCAATGTGGTTTAAGTGTCCTGCCCAGGGACACAACAACAGTCGGGCATTCGAACTGGCAACCCTCTGGTTGCAGGCCGAACGACTACCCACTACGCCACTGTCTCCCCATATTGGAATTTCTTTGCACAAGAATTTAAAGAGAATGGGTCCCAAAAGAGAAAATTTGTGAGTGAAAATGAAATGAAAATACTTTGTTGATGCCAGAGAAGAAGGGTCACACTGGTTTGAGATCATGAACAAGAGTAACGGTCATCCCTGAATGCACAGAACGTGAAACCGTGAAGCTGATGCGCTATAGCAGCACATCAGAGACACTTCTTAGGTACAGGGTCTACCTAATAAAGTGGCCAGTGAATTCATGTGTGCTTAGGGTATGCCGCTTTTTCTTTACAACATCATTTCTCTCACATTTTTGGCCATTTTGCCTCAGCTGTCTTGTCTTGCTGCGGTTCTTATCTCGGGTATAGGTATTTTTTTTCCCATGAAGTCCCTCCTGTCACACTCACAGTCCGGTCAAAGGCTAAATTCTGCTGAAATGTGCGTAAGATATTCAGACGGCAGACTTTAATGCACAAAATATACTCCATGAATAAAACATAACTGGATTTTCTAAAAGTCAGGTGCTGAGAGTGTCAATCTAGCTCTCAGGATTTGTTCAAAGCGGAATAAGCACCGATATGATCATTCTTAAGCACTGATAATGTTTTTGTTGTAGTTAGTTTGATTTGTTGCATGTAAATATTAAACTAGCTTGACATTTGTGTTAAGATGCACTTAATATATGTATACTACTTTGTTAAATAGACATCTTCTGATATTTATGCATTTTTTAGCAGTGATCCATCTTTGGTAAATTGTAAAGCTGGTAACTGTTTGAGTCTGAGCAAGATAAGAAAACCTCTATTTGCCTATTTTACCACGTTATACTGTTGTTCTATTGTCATAAACATACCTGGAGTTATTCACATACGTCACATATATTGAGAGAAATTCTGTATGCTGGGGTGCTGAACTTCTAAGGAGCTAAAAACGCTTTACCCTACAGTATGTACTTGGTGACGCAACACTCTGGCTGACAAGGTAAAGTGGGCGTGTCCGTCGGGGGGAGTGAGGGCCTTGAAATGACATGTACATTACCTGTGCTTTTTTTAAATTTATTTCAGAGAAGGCAAGAGCTTCCATAAAGGGATTGGGAGTGTAATAGATGGTATTTTAACTAATGTAATTTCAATGAGGTTGCCCTTGATACTAACCCAAACAGCAGTCATTGTTCGCTCTTTGAATTTTAGCAGCAGCTCTGAAAATGTGTGATTGTTTCCAGTGAGTAAAGGTGTCATCCTTGGGGAAGGTTTGAGTTATTTCCCAGAGCGCTGAGGCAAGTGACACTCAATACAATTTAATAAAAACCAACACATTGGGACAGTGAGAAATGCAAGGTAAGGAGAACCATGTCAATAAAATGATTTAACCTTACAGCAGTAATAACATTACATTAACAACTACGGCTCAACCACACAGAGCAGGCTAAGGACTTTTTGTGTTCGGTCACTTTATAAGAAATACCCTGAACCAAATAAATATGCCCTGGGCATGAAGTGGTGTTGTATGTTTACATCATCTCAAACCCCTCTCATGTTTCACCTCAGATCTGCCCCTCACTGGATATTTTGTTTTGTGTTTGATTAAGCCATGCTACTCAATTTGAACTTCAGCGGGCTTGTCTTGAACAGGTCTCAGGACTAAACACAATCGCTTCTACGTTATGAAGTGGTTGAACAGATGTACCTAATCAAGTGGCCAGTGATGATTAACTTAAGCTGTAGAAGAGAGTGAACAGTTCTCCAGAGGCATGTCCCTGAATCTGGTGTGACCCTTTGATTAAATACTAAACCTGGGTGACAAGGCTGCTTTTTAGTTATCCATTTTTTCCTTGTTAGTGAAGCTAAACTGGGGCCGGACATTTCATCTTAGCTTTTCTGTGCTGTACTGTCAGGAGAAATACTGGTGAGCTATTGTAAAGCTTTTGGTCTCAGTTTGGGATAGACTTATTTTTGGTTAGGATTGAGTTTTCTGTTTTCTGATGTTTAGTCAAAAAGCTCTGCATGTAACCATCTGCTTCTGTCACAGCCGTCACCAAATAGCAAAGTGGCACCATTTTAGACGTTTGCTGTTTTTCACTGTGAAAATCCAAAAATTGAGAAGACTGGAATTCACCGTACAGCAGAGTAATAACTACAGCTCACCCACACAGAGCAGGATAAGGACTTTTTTGTTGTTGAATATACTACTTTCGGTCACTTTATTACTGAAATACCATGAACCGAATAAATGGGCCCTGGGCGATGTTGATGTTGCCTTTACATAATCTCAAACCCCTGTCATGATTCACCTCAAATCTGCCCCTCACTGGATATATGTCTTTTCTCTGTATGAAAATATACAAAATAAGGTGCAGAAATGGTTTTGTGTTAGTTGTTCATGTTGTTACCTGTCTCCTAAAAGCATACGGATACAGCAAATCTCACCACCAGAGTCAGCGTTAGATCAAAGAGTGGTTCTGGCAGCTGTAGACGAGGGGGTATTATTAACTGTAGGGTGAGCTATCTATTGTATTATTTTGAATATAAATATTTGCACCACATCAATATACAACACAATTCTGTTTATGTCTGCCACTCGCTGAAGATGACAGTAAAAAAACAGACAGACCCTGTATTGGATGTGGCAGCCTAATTATAATCATTAATCTAATTGTAATTGATTTACTGGCATTCTTGGTTCATGGTGTTTACTCTGAAAGCTTTAAAGATGGTAGAAATGGGAGCAGCAACAGCTGTAAGTAGTCTGTGCAGCTGTTTTCTCATTAGGTAATGTATACAGCGGGGTGCATCTTTGAAAGGAGCAAGGAAACCATTTCAGGGCCATATTTGTACATTTGAGGTTCTTAGCTCTGAGAGTCCCACCTGATTTACTGGAACATTACAAAGAACACACTGTGTTGTTACATTTCTTTTATGTTACTACTGTCTTGTGTTACAGGACTTGTACCTGAGGCCTATCTGCCAAAACAGCTAAGCTCTTAGGTGACAGAGATTGACTTTGCTTCTGTATCCAGTCACTCTTGTGGTAAAACTGTCCTCCTGGGAAACTGCAGATCCCTGTTAGCCTATTAGGCAGCTGCTACAGCCAGTCCCAGATGCTGCTGTTCGATGAATGGCACAGTCAGCCTTGAAAGCTCCCGAGTTTGGAAATAGATCGCTAACAACAACAAACTTTTGAGAGTGATTTGACTGTCTGTCATATTGCAGTGCTGTACCATGAACATCGGTAACAAAACAGCTCAAATCTATTGTGCCTGTCCCTCTCTCCTGCTGCAGCATCTGTTGTCACTATTAGCAGATTAGCAAAGACTTTGTCATCAATCATGAGCTGTGCATTTTAACTGTGTGCTGTAATAGGTTCAGCACAAGACAAATAGGGTTACTACATGTCAGCCCCTTAAAGCTTTCACAGTGACACTGCTGCTGCCAAAGCTTTGTAATGTGATCTGTGGGCAGGCGTGAAGTTAACGTGAAACACTAGTGCTCTGTAATATCTAAATAGATGGCCTGTTCCTATATGTGTGGCATTCAGGGGCAGTGGGAGATGGGCCTCACTTCACTCATGTAAAGCTTTAATGGCTTAATGTCATTATATGTTGTGGGACTTTTCTGTGCTGTTTGAGCACAATAGACATGTTGTTGTCGACTAAGTTGCCAATAGTGGCTTTGTGTGATAAAAGGGTGTGACGAAGAGAGTAGGCGTGTTGGAGAAGGAGAAGTACTATTGTTTAGTCTATGCTGGACTCTCATCAGTGACAGTCTTTGTTTGTGATCAAACTACAACTTGCAGCTGTCTGTTGTTGTTTCTATGAGTCATTGTGATGTTATGATGCCAGGCTTTAGCTTTTGTTTTGCACAAAATCAAAAACATAAATACAGTATGGTATCCATCTGCTATTTTTCAACATAGTATATATTACAAATCTGATGAAGAAAGCAAATCTAATTGACATGGTCTCTGCTCTGGCTGTCACAGGGCAACTCGGTTACATATGTCATCTATTTTAAGACTTACTGTACAGCCACAGACATGCAGCCACTGGCATATTTACAAGTAACTGTGCATTGAACATTTTTTTTATTATCTAATACCTCAAATGAAGCCAAGTCTTTTAGCACTTCTGGGAAGCACAGGGTAGATTTGCAATAATAGCATTATAAAAACATTGTGCATGAGGAATGTTTTATGTACGGTTTCTCACTTGCAATTGATTGATTCGCTATTATGACTTAAACAATTCATTCATCAATCATAGTTGATATAAAATGTTTGGTAATATGCAGTCTCATACTTGGGCCATGTGCTCCAACTCATTCACTACACGACAAACTAAATTGCACTCGCTTTAACATTTGCTTGTATTGAAGACTGCCTGATCTCAACTCTAAAATCTGTCCTTGTTCAGGCATGAGGGCCCATTGTGTTAGTAGTCCACACACACAGTCCTTTTGACTGAGCCTGTCTAAAAATACTCACCTCTGCACCTTAGGTACACACTGAGGGGAAGGAATAAAGAGTATAGATAAGTAAACATGCCAGCGTGTTACAAGCCTCAGTCAACATGGCTGCCAAACATGAAAAGTGTAGTAAATTATGTAATTAATTTAATCCATGCTGCAATAGGTCCCCACCTCTGGCTCATCTGGGATAGGCTTTAGTCACCCCAAACAGAAAAGTAGAAAAACATCAGTATTTATTTAACATTAAAGGGGCCCTATTATACTAACTTCACTTTTCTAAGCTTTTATAATAAGAATAATAGACATGAGGCGCTAATCTTCTCAAGAACTTAAATGCTGTTTTCTCTTCCGCATAGTTAACAGGAGAGTCTCATTTCCATTGTTTTAATTGGCTGTAGTAGTGAAGTAGGCATGGCTAGCAGGGGGAGAGAGGGTCTTAAAGGGCCATGCACCTATTCTGAGCTTTTTCAACAGAGAGAAAGCTCAGGTCCCAAAACAATACATGTAAGAACTTTATAATTCATTTTAAAATGATAAACCTTGAATTTTAGAGGTGAACTAAATGAACCCAATACCTTAAATGAAATAATATATCCCCTCTGTACTTGCATGTTTCCATTCATGCAAGATCTCACAGAAGCAGTCTTTAACAGAGTTGCTTAATAGGCAATCTAACACGTTATAAAACGGTGCCGGTCTTGCCTTAAGGTTAGGGTCAACCAGGCTCACAGCAGGAGACAGGAAGCTGACGGGACTATGACCTCTTAATGCTTAATAAGCCTCTAATTGATATCCAACAGAAAGCTCTGGAGTGTTCATGCAAGTCTATTGAAAAGGACAATATTTCCACTTGATGCAGTCAGCAAAGACACAGGAGGGCCTGGAGCATACATTTTTAACACACACCCGCGACTGAGGTAATGACATACAGAGCACTAATTGGTTTGTCGGCGCTCATCTTGTGTAAGCACTTAACTGAAGTGTGTTAGCGGACTTATAGTGAAGACGTACACAATACACAGAAGTGAACTAGGCTCACAATATTAGAACATTTGTGTCAACATAGTAAAAATATTAATAATATTGTAGTACTGTAGCTTTTCAGGACACCCAAAGGCGCTTTACAATTGCATTATTCATTCACTCCATACACTGGTGGTGGTGGTAAGCTACTTATGTAGCCACAGCTGCCCTGGAGCAGTCTAGATGCATGGCTGCCAGTTTTTCCCTCCGACTACCACCAAACACCAATCACAACCACATTCACTCATAGGTATTGTGGGTTAAGTATCTTGCCCAGGGACACAGGGACAGTATGGGCTCAGACAGGGACTCGAACTGGCGACCCTCTGTTTGCAGCTGAAACATATGCGTCAAATGAGCCGACACTTCAATATTGAAAGGGGTACTTTCTGTCTTTTCTACAGTACAGTAAGTTATGATTATACAGTCCTCCATTCAAAACTGCTTGGCTTCCACGGTAGACATGTGGCTCAGCAGAATGTCCACATTGCAAGTCATATTTCAATTGCAAGTCTTAAAGTATATTGCTGGCTTTTGCAGTTTGTTTTTGTAATAGATTATTCAGTATTCTAACGAGCCAGGCACTTACAGTTTGCGTATCTGTATTATCAGACAGTTAGATGCTTCACTGTTGGTAGATGCTACATTATCAGTATTTAAATTGTTGAGGTTACTGTCCTCATAAAAGGGCAAACGTTTGGTGCATTGTGCCTGTGCAAATTCCTGACTTTACAATCCCCTTTCTACAACAGCATAGCATAGCAACAATGGTAGCTCTCTTGGGGAGTTTTTATGAGCACCCCCCCCCCCTTTATACACAATTTGGTCTCTTCAAGCTTTTCAAATTCATTATCCTTACACAACATGGTAACTCACATTGTTGTTGCATTATTCAAAAATACATTGCAGATTTTTCTAATTCCACTGAAGTTTGTTTCTGCAAACCAAGGGAGTTATTTTGCCCAAGGCTCCAGCATGTTTGCCTAGGCCCGGGTAATGCTTTTATCAGTTTCCCACTCTGGCATATGATGTAACTGTTATAATGAGGTGGAATTTAGGAAAGAGGGTAATCTATGCCCTATCCCTTATTATATGTGCTTTTAGTGCCCCAGTCTTCTGCCAGCTCTGCTCCCTAGCCTATATTTATTACATTCATCTTGATCAGCGGTGAATAAGATCAAGCTTGTGCCAGAAATAGCCCTTAAAGGGATTGTTTTTTTGCATGCTGCATGGTGTAGAGTGGCAGATGGTGAAGTGATTCTGGAGGAAGTATTGTTTAAAGTCAATCTTTATTAATCCACTTTTCTCTGACATAGACAGATAGACTAACAATGCTGGGTCCGTGGTAGCAGCTTAAGTAATGGGCCCTGCTAGGCTGCCACTCAGGCATTTAGGGTTTTTTGGCGTTTAGTGGTAACAATGATAGAGAATGTTTGGTTAGTGTGTTTGATGTAGCAGTTCGGCAGTGTAAAAGGAACATAGTAAATAGGAGCAGTGTGTTGAATATAAAAAATACATTTTTCAGATTTCTTTATTATACACTTATATTTTATGTATTTGTTTTAGTTTTAGTTTTAGTCTACCAGAGAAACCAAAGACACAGAAGTATGCATACTATTAACTGAAAAGAGTGCATGAAATCGCAGTTCACACACATGTTGACCTACTAACAATATTATTAGTGCTCTATTTGAACTATATGAGCCTTTCTTTTTTCTCACTGGTATTTTCCCAATGTGAAATGTGACCATATGCTGCTATTTATATTGCATAACAATGGCGTTCAATCAGAGGTTTTCACGGGACTACAAAGTATTATTTTCATCATTGGTGGAAAATAAATACACAGTTACATATTTAATTGTATCTAAAAACAAAACTGAAACTACAATTTATTTGCTGGATATGTATCTTTTCTACAAGATTCGTTTCCATTGCAAGATAGAGCCAACTCCAATCCAGGGTTCATATAATAACATATGCTTAGTTTTATTCGATAGCAACTGTGGCCTTTGCAGTTGGTTTTAGGCTGTCCATTTTCCAAGTACGCAGGTAAAGTGAAACTAGGCCCTACACAGAAGCATTTGTGTTACATGAAAGCTTAGGACCTAGTGTCCTCTGTGAAGGAGATGAGAGGAGGCTTAAATACCACCAGCAGAAAAGGGCTTAGAGTTGTTGGTCGCATGATTTGTTTTGATCTTACAGTTATTAACATAAAATCCCAGTGGACAAGGCTGGGCTGTAGTCAGATTTAGTTGGTATATTAAATGTCAAAGTTACCACCAACTGATCATTTTAAATACACCGGTGGATAACAGGGCTGTGCTTAGAACTGCAGAAATACAAAAAGAGTTTTCAAGGTGACAGAGATTTTTAGCTTAGTACTGTTTTTATATTGTTTAGACAAGCTTTTAACCAGTCCAAGCCTATTCTTCTAACCCTGGTGTAGTCCTGATTTAGTCCTGTTTGGTACCCACTATAATCATTCTTTAGACTTGGCATTTAGCCTTGGTTTAGTCATGGTATAAATCTAGTTTACTTCTGATCAAGCTTGTTGCTTTATGAGTTTGACTTTCTAAACCGAATAGTGTTTCTTAGATTACATAATGAAGTTACATTTTAGAAAAAATTCTGAGATCTGTATGTGACCTCTAGTACATATGGTGATGCTTGTGTCCTCTGCAATATCATCATGGTCTCTATAGGGACATCTGTCAGGCCGCTGTGACCCCAGTAGCTTAAAGAGACATCTGGACTGGACCTTTGTGTGTCACTGTACGCCCTCTGCCAGTTTTATTTAACCCTAATCCATTAGCCCCTCGCCTCAGTTGTGGACTGAATAAAGGAAGAAGCTATAGACTCTCAAAGTTTGTAAACAGAAAGTTCTAAATTCTGGAATGAAGGCAACTGGAGGCAAGACTGTAATACATTTTCAATGGAGAAATTAGCATTAGCCACAAAATATTGCAAATCAAGATTTGACAAGCCACTCTGCTACATGTAGGTAATGTCAGAGCCTGGTTAGGAAACATTAGTGAATGTACCTCACGTTGTATGTTTTTTTTAAATGTACACATTAGTAACAGTTAGACTTTTGAATGGAGTCCTTACAGAAACTTTACTCACTTTTGTCTTCCATT
>JAVQKC010145129.1:0-12303 GCA_036025475.1 Philypnodon macrostomus | reverse complement strand
CAGACGTACGGGGCGACGTATGGGGCAGACATACGGGGCAGACGTACGGGGCAGACGGATGGGGTCGTTTTCGCCGATATACACTTTGCTGTCGGGGACGACAGCACAGGCCTAGTTTTTAATATAGGCTTTTGAAAAATGACCTCACTGGTGCCCAACCATGATTTTGTTATGATTAATACACTTCCCATACACTTAAATCACTGACTGGTCTGTCTTGTTTATTTTCTGTGTTTCATCTTTTCGGGTGCAGCTCTGAATAAGGGCTACTAGGCCAGGATGTGAACATAGTACGATCAACACTGCATTTGGGATACAAGCCTGTTGGGATCCACTGTGTATCATCTCATCTCATTGTGTTTTATTAGATTTGTATGTGTTGTGTATCAGAAAACTAGGCTATTTCACACTAGCTCTAAAAATGCCAAATTTGAGTAAACAAGCTGTAAACTCACTTGGGCTTCATCAACATTGCATACATTCATAACACTCATTTTCCATCTTCCTTGATCAGTGTTCATTAGGGTTGCATGGTACATCGCAAATTTTGCTCAATATCACACAAAACTACATTTATTGCAGAAATTGTCTGGAGAAATAAGGTTATGATTTTAATTAATTTGGTTAATAATTAATACTGATTTACGTGGTTTAAGTAAGTTTGAATATAATTCTGATTGTAGATCATTTTAAGATCATCAGATTTCAACAGCAAATTATTCACATTGATTTTGCCCTATTCAAACCACTTAGAGATGAGGTAATGAGTGATCTTAATTTTTAACTTAATTGATCTTGATTTTCTATCATTATAAGAACTGGATCAGTGTTGGCTTAGACCCGGTGTACTCCCCAATTCTGAGCTTTGCTGTGATTTTCAATTGCTCTCTTTCTTTCAGGAGTTTCAACAGCAAAGCATTCACATTGAGTTTGGCACCCACCACATACCTTCTCCATCAGAGGCGGGTAAACAACCATTACAACTAATGTGGGCTCCGTTCTAACTCTTGTATCTTTTTATAAAGAAAAAATTGAACTGTCGATCTTAAAATGCAGCCTCAACCATTTACATAAAACAATAATAATTACCATAAAATCATCAAAATATTCAATAAAGTTGTTGTATGTTTTTCTAGTCTTCTCTCATCAAACACTGCACACAGAACACCTCTGTGCTCATTTCTTCTTGATTCACCGACATTGCTCACCTTGCACATGCCTGGCCAAGCCTCATCCCTAATGGAAGACTTATGATCAGTGTGGTAATGAGATGAAAATGGCCGCTGAGGTTGAAGTCAATACTGACCTCCTGGAGCAGCCATGTTATTTATCTTCAGTGTATCTTTCCTCTCTCTCTTGCACTCTTCTATCACCATCCATTCCTTTGTGCACTTTTGCATGGCGGAGAGTTGCTAATCGGATTGAGGAGCATGCTTGGCCCTCCGCTGGGACCACTCTAACACCTCCACTTGTTAAGGCTTGTTTAGAGAGTGTAGGCACTTATGACACCGGATAGAGTGCACATGCCATAAGAGACCCACATATAGGTGGTGGTTTCGATAAAGCCATACAGTGGTGACATTTCCCTATTCAATATAGAGTTGAAGGCCAGCACTACCCTTTTGTGTGTGTGTGTGTGCGCATGTGTGTGGGAGTGTGTGTGTGCGTGTGCGTGCATGCTTGAGTGTTACAAATAACATTTAAATACATGTATTGTTTACCCTCTCATGTGTAGTGCCTGAAAACATCTCATTCTGTCGAAGGGAATACTGAACAATACAATAAAACTTAGACTGGTTTGAGACACAGTTTTATTTATTTATTTATTTATTTATTCTTTATTTATTTATTTATTTCATTCACTTAAATATAATAAAATAACAAGCAGAAGTGCCTACATGACAGTACAGAACTTGAACGAAAAGGAGCAGAGAGAAGAATATATGTTTTCTTCCCCTTTAATGGTTTACATTTGTCTTAGACCTGGTTTAGTTCAGCTTTATATCTGTTTTGGTCCCAGATTAGTCTACACTTTAGCCCTGCATAGACATGGATGAAAGATTGTTTAGATCTAGTTGTGTCCTGGGTTTTAGTATTGGTTTAGATCTGGTTTAGACTGGTTTAGACCTGGATTAATTTTCTGTTTACTCCTACTTTGGTCTTGGATTAAACCTGGTTTAGTGCCTGAAATCTCCAAATAGTTGCAATAAAAATAGCAGTGAAGAATTGTATTTTATACACAAGAGATGGCTGTGGTGATGGTATTGGGTTTGTCTGGCTATACATCTGGTTTAGACCTGTTTTACACCGTAGTTCTGTATTAGGGTGGGTTTAACAAAAATATTCAGCTCCAATGAGTTTTGTATGTTGTCTGTGGGCTTTTGTGTCAATTGAGACGGTTTTGTTGATGTAGAGTTATGTTACCGTAACAACAGATCTGTGTTCAAAACAGTCTGCATCTGTATCTAATAAAAACCAGAGCTACTGTTGTTGCACAGTAATCCAGAGAGTTTAACTAAAGGCGAAGCTTCCATATGGTTATTCATGGTTCAGTGCAAATCCAGAAATGCTTTACACATATGGTTACAACATGAGTGAAGTGTCTTGTGTGCAATGCATGCTGGGTAACTGTATGTTTCGAGGATGCTTTTCACAGGAGGGGGCGGGCAAATAATTTTAATGAGGTGATAAGCAGGAGCTGTCTACAGTGATACAACAAAATGGAATGGTATGTGAGCAGCACAGTAAGGCTAATGTTATAGGTGTATAAATGAGATATACAAATATAAAACTGATATTTTTGCATGTGTTACTGTGCCAACCAAGATAAGTATCAAACTTCAAATCTGATGTTAAAATAATGCTGCTTTATCATTTCTATGTATTCATGCACCTTAGTGAGCATTGTTTAAAAGAGGTGTTTTTTCCCCCAAATTGGCATGGCTTATTTACCCCGAATTTTCACCAAGGTGTATCACGGAGGCGTAACTTAAGAAGACCGTATTCCACGCAACCCAACAAAAGCAGCAAACGAATCAAACACAGTTCTGCCACAGTCGCCTCTATCTGCCCACTGTATTTTACATTGAATTCCAGTGATTTGGGTCAAACAACAGGTAAAACAAACCTATTTGACAAGATGCAGCCTCCAAAGTTAGTTTATACTAATGTAATTATTTACCTACACGCAAAAGTTGTCACTATCCTCTTTCTGTTTATAATCCTTGTAAAATACATGCCTGGGGTCATAAATCAACGTAATTCCCTCATACAGGGATGCTTCGATGTGCTGCTACATGCTTCCGTGCCTTAATTTTGAAATTGTAGCGGAAGTAAGCCAATACTTCCTGTGCCGTAGCGCTACGGCCGGGTGTACAGGAAGTATTGGCGCGGAGTTAAGAAAATACTTAACTTCCGCTCTATTTCAGAGCGGCAACCATACAACCTGAGCCACCCAGTATACAAATTACTGACTTCTATACCCTGTCAGAACAGAACAGAGTCCTGTTGTTTTTGAAGTGAACACTATTCTTTGTGATGTGATCATAGACTCTCCTCTGTCTATGACTCACTGGACTGACTGTATATGTGTAGCTGCCCTCAACTCTCTGGGCTGACGCACTTTCAGACACCAACAGGAACATCTCTCTTCCCTTGTGTTGAAAGCTTTATACGTATATTTCTCTGCTACATCTCCTTTTCACTCTACCTCATACCATCCCTGTGTTTGTCAATCTCAGTGTTTTTCTGGTGTTTATTTGTCTTCTCACTGGTTCTGTCTGTCTCCCCAGTCAGTAAAAATCTCTCCAATGCATCTTAAACTCTTCACACCATCTCAGTAAACATTACGGAGAAGTCTTTGAAACTAGTAATGACACTAGATCGATATCATCTAAATCATTAACCAGGATTAACTATGTCTAAATACTACCTAAATCCAGAGTCCTGGTATATTTTTTAAAAGCGAAATGGGCCTAGACCCTTCCTCACAGCGAGTAATTTATTGGTGATATTGTGGACGAGCCTTTTGAGCTGATTGGATTATTATACGCATATAAACCCCGCCCTTGAATGTAAACAACAAGAGACCAGACCAAAAGAGGTAGTTGTGGCTGGCCAGGCTAGTCTAAACCAGGTCTAGTAAGTCTAAACTGTGCCTAACAAGGTCTAAGCGTTGGTTCAAAGGTCAAATTTAAGATAGACTAAATCAAGACTAAATTACTCCTTAGTACCACTAAAAACCATGTACCTGTTCCCATACTATCAATGTAATGTGTGTTCCTCCATCTATTTGGCTGTCTGTCTGTCTCCCCAGTCAGCACAAATCCGCCCAGTGCCTGTCCATTTGTAAGCTCCCGGCTGTGGCTCATGGCTCTCTCATTTTAAATCTCCCACAGACACAGAACACAAATAAAAATCTAAGATAAGCCATCGCAGAGATTGTATAAATTCTGCTTATTAAATCCAATTGATTTACTTCTCCACGGGGCAGCACCTTTCCTTGGGCTGTCGTCTAAATCAGGTCTAAATAAGAACTAAACCAGCAGAAATTCACAACTAAACCAGAACTAAACCAAGTTCAAACAAAAAATGATAGAAGTCTTAACAAGTAACTAAAGTAGAAGTAGAAGTAGAAGTAAACCAGGTCTAAGGAACCAAGAGCTAAATCAGGACTCAGCCAGGTCTAAACCAGGACCGAATCAAGCCAGGTCTAAACCAGGACCGAATCAAGTCTAACTGTGCAGAAACAAAACTGGTTCTAAATTAAACAAAATTGAGACTTGAACTGGAAAAGGCTCCCGGCTGTGGCTCAGGTCTCTCCCATTTTAAATCTCCCGACAGACACAGAACACAAATAAAAATCTAAGATAAGCCATCACAGAGGTTGTACCAGCTCTGCTTATTAAAGCCAATTGATTTAACTTCACCACGGGGCAGCACCTTTCCTTGGGCTGTCTACTTCTAAATGCCATTGCTTTACTGTGTTATCATTGGCCTTTTTGGAGCTAAGGGCTGAAACCAGTGGATCTGTATTTGGGGCTGGATTTTGTTTCATCAGTCTTTCATCAGCTTTTCATCATTCTTGGTGTACCCTTGATACCTTGATGCCCGCTGTAGCCCGGGGCGATGGAAAAGGGTATTTTTCGTAGTGGTTGAGGGTTTGTAGTGATGACAGTGAGAAGTGTCACTTGTATGTTTGATAGTGTTTATGGACATTGACACATTGCTCAATATTGCATTTTGATACGATGGATTGTATTGGCAGATCACAGATTTTTATATTTACTTACAGAGAAATGAGGTAGCAGTCTTTCAAAGTTACAGAGATGAAGGGTAGACAGTTGTCAATTTCCAAAATGCTTTAGCTGTTTATGTCTATGTTTTGCTTTTCTGATGGCTTGTAATGATATTCAAATTGTGTAAGGATTTCTAGGAATTACTATCGCCCTCAATATTCATATTGGGTTAATCTCACTGGAAATCCAACTTGAACTGGCACAATTACATTATATTTCTTTCAATAAAAATGTATAATATGATTTTCCAAACTTACCATCCACTCATGTATCGCTGCAAGTGGCTTTTGCTGAGTTTTTATAAAAAGAAAGACTATCTAATGCCTGCATTTCAGAAGCTTAGTTCGAAAAATACACTGACTCTGAGTGTAATGTAAATATAGGTCATAATGCATTAGCTTCTTGCACCCATCCCCAATATTAATCTGACTGAGTGACGGTTCAACGCTAGCATGCATCAGATTGCCCACTGATGTTAAAGTTGAGATGATTATAGTAATCCTCTTGGGGTGGATTTACCTCACCTGAATACATTTCAGTTTGATATCATCATCCTTCTTTTGTCAAATAAATGTTTTGTCTGGGATTGCTCACTTTACTGCTTCTCACTGCTTGACTTATTTAAACATTAAGGTGAAGACTGGCGGGCTCACTTCCTCTTCGCTAGTTTCATTTGATTTTCCCACTAAAACGAGCTAGCTGTAGACCTCTTGAGGTGACACGACACTGTATCGCTTCCTCTATTTTATTCAAACCGTACAAAAGTTAACTTAAACAAGATACTGATTCTGGTGCTTGAGGGTATGGGCTGAACAAAGAAAGCTGGTGCCAAATTGCGTTATTAAAATCGTTTAGAGTTTAGTGTTTGACACCTTTGCCACTCTTTGCATATTCAGAGAGTTCGCTTCAGCAGTACAAAGTAATCATTTTATTCAGCAGTTTAAGTCACATGGACTGCAGCGCCTACACATTCCTCCTACCGTTTGTGGAGACTGCAGCAGACTCAGAGCTGGGCAAAGTCAAGCTAAAAGAGTGATAAAAGACAGGAGTAGAGTGACTGATGATGTAGAGCGATAAAAGGAACAGAGCAAGGGTGTGGGAATGAAGAGAGATTGATCAAGTGGTTCTCAAATGGGGTAGGGACACTACTGGTGGTACTCTTTTTTGGGGAGGTGGGCAATATTGCGATAAAAATCGAATTGCGATCTGAAGGAATTTGTGAAGATTTTTGAACAGTGCATTCATTCATGCTCTGCTCTTCACTGTCAAGTTTACTGTAACAATGCCAGTGTTCATATTACTAAAAAGGGAAAATAAATAGTATTAAGTATTATGACAAACATTGGATTGGATGTCCAGTGAATTTGTAGTTGGGTTTAATAAAGCAGTAGTCTTCTGTGTAAGACAATACTAGTTATGATCTTAATAGTATTGTGACATTATACTTTTACCAAATCGACCACCTCTACTCTTTCTTTAGTGGTACTAGGGCTTTTCTTCTGTTTAGTAGTAAGGGTTTTGAATTTGTTATGTGAACTACCTGGTTAGGTCCCGATTTAGTTCTGGTTTTCACATGATTTAGTCTTGGTTTGGTTCTGCTTTAGACCTGATTCGGTTCTGTTTTAGATTTGTTCCTGGTTTAGACCTGATCTATACATGGTTTACAACTAGTTTAGACTTTGATTAGTTCTGATTCATTTCAGTCCTGTAACATGGAACATATTTCTGTGGAGGTGTGAACTATAGTGACAGCGGATGCCATTGACAGATGGAGAATTGAAAAGTTATAGTCTGATAAACATCTGCTTGGCTTCCTCAGGTATAACGGCTTGAAGAGGGAGTGTTGATTGAAACCACTGCATCAAGCTATGTTTTTGTCTAGTTCTGACTCATTGCCCCCTATGCATTTCCTCTATAGTGTGTCTGTGACATCCTCTTACGCCCAGATAAACTGACCTCTCACCACCAAATGATGCACTCAGGCACAGGCACCTGAAGCTGACAGGAAATCAACACTTTAGTTTGCACCCTGAAAAGAAAACGTGCCCCCCCAAAATATAGGATGTTGCCAACTAAATTTGAGATGAACCATACTGGAAAGGTTATACTACATACTAGACACAAAAAGTAGGAACTTTTCAGGTGACCTTACAGAATGTGTATAAAATGCAATGAAACCATCATTTAATATCACCTGCGTCTACTTAAATACCCTATTGGAAATGCTGTATTACTGTGTATTACATTTTTAAATTTTTTTCTGAAAAGTAAAAAAATCCCAACCTTTACAGACTAATATATTTGATGCACATGTAGTACATAGTTTACGTTTAATAATTAATCAAAAATACATTGATCTCATGAACGATTACAGAGCTTACACCTTCTAACCCCCCATCCACCCTTCCTAAACCTGTGCAAATCGCTGTATTTCTTTGACTCCAAGGCTGCCCTGAATTTATAGCAAGCTTTGAGCTGCACATTTTTGTGATATAACAACTTCTTGGGAAAAAAAAAAGTAATAACATTCCTCACACCTTCACTCTCTGGTTTGAAAGTGGTCCTTCAACAGCTTTTGAGCCAAACGTTATTGTTTATGTTTTTTCTGTGACTTTCTGTGAGGTTTGCTATCTCGAAACGCACAAAGGCTGGAGAATGAAACCTGGCGATCGGCAATAGAGATGACAAATTGAATGCCGTTCCTCCTGGCTGATCCTGCTGCTTTGGCTTTTGTCTGGGCTGCCTACACGTCACTGAGTCTTTGTATTGTGTATGTGTGTGGAAATGCCAAGGTGAGTCCAGTACAAGGCCTATGTATAGCTCGGCTGCTCCCCAATGCCTGCCTATTGAGCTGCTTACTTTAAAATTCATGATTCCCACTTTCCCGGTATTCCCAGCTAGCTCAACATTATAATTGTTTTTTTTATTTTTTTATTTTTTTTACTTATCTTAACCAGAATGAAACCAGGACTAGATCAGAACTAAACAAGGTCTTGACCAAAGGACAGAGAATAGACCAATGGATAAATACATGAAACTTACAACAGGACCAACAAATTACACCTAAACCAGGACTAAACTATATCTAGACCACATAACAAAATGCAAGACAATGGGGCCAGGGGCTAACCAGGACTAATCTAGGAATACATCAGGTCTAAAATGCATTAGGTCCAAACCAGGACTAATCCAGGACTAAATCAGGACTAAATCAGGACTAAGCCAGGACTAAACCAGTACAAGGGCTGTGTATAGCTCGGCTGCTTCCCACTGCCCGCCTCCCTCTTCATCTTTTCCTCCTGCCGACCCCTGCCGAGCCCCTTACTTTAAAATTCATGATTCCCACTTTCCCAGCACTCCCAGTAAAGCTCAACATGAGAAATCACTTTTTTCACCGGGGCACACACTGAATTAATCTGTCTCTTGGTTGTCAGACACCTCCACGCCTCCATTCCACACCAGTTTGTTTGTAAGAATAAACCAGATTTTTGTGGTTTAAGATTTTGTAGTAAATTCCCCTGTGGCGTTGGTGGGTTGGAAGAGGATTTTGACATGGTGGCATTTACCTCTTTATTATTTACCACAAAGAAAGATAAACGCTTCATGTCTTTGATTAGAATCGCAGTGTGTTTGGTTTTAGCTAACACCAAAAGTAATTGAGCTAGTTTGGGTTGAGTAAGGAATGTCTTAGTCACATAGTTGGAATTAAAGGCACTTTTTGGTCTGGCACAGTTATAACAGTTACAGTAATTGCAATTTGAAACATTTCAAATGGATGATGGGTTTTTGTTTTTTTGACTTTCCAAAATGTAAAATAACTAGCTGTAAGGTTGGCAGTATATTATCTACTCCAACTCAATTCATATTGCTCTTGTATCCTTGGGCAAGTGTGATGGATGGTCTGGGCAGGCCGGTTCCTGATTAGGGCTGGGTACCGAAAGTCAGTACCTCCTGTGGTACCAACCGAAAAGCTTTAAAGAATATCTAAATCTTTTGGTACTATGTTTCGGTGCCAAGCTGCTCTGACCAGCGCAGTGTTTTCTACAGACACCCACAGCAGCAGTATCCAGCCTTGTGTGGCACCTGACATCCCTGCTCTCTCTACTGAAGCACACGGATCAGAACTGCTCACACAGGCCTATTTACCTGAACACATGTAAGAGTGTGTACATCACATCCCAGCCACATCGGTGCTGTGCCGAGTCCTGCCTTCAACAAACATGATCCTAAATGCTTTACATGACACAGACTCCAGAATCTTTGGTTTATTTGTCTTTGTCTTTTATCCTGTTTTGCCAGTGCACGGAGGAGCACTCTTCGACAGCCACAGTCTAAGTTAATGATGTACTCCAGATAAATGTTATAGCCTGTTGCAGTCTTTCATAACCTAATTAATATATTATATAGGCTTTTGTTAGTGTTTAGTCAAAGTTATTGTAAAAGATGTACATTTCAAATAACTCAATAGTAAATAATTATTAAATGAGTACTGTATTGTTCAAGTACCGTAAGAAAAAATCTAAAGTGCCCAGTCATATTCATGGATCATGAATATGGCTGGGCACCTTAGATTTCACACAACACAACTTGCCGACACTGAGGTAATGGTCTTGAAGTACATAGATACTAGAAATATTAATACATTTTGTCAAGATCTTCAAAGGTGTTGATTGACGCATGCACACCTAATTTTGATCTCATTTGTGATGGGCAACTGGTCTGAAATTAAATAATCAAGTAATAATAATAAAGATTATCCCTAATAAGTGGAACTAACATGATGTTCTTCTGTTTCCCTTTTTATTTTAAAATGATTTAATTGGCATTTAATGATCCGTAAAAAACATGTTGGCATGCTTCCTGAAGCTCTCACATGTACGTATGTTACTGCAACCCAATGAAATATTCATAATCTTTGCATCTGGCGGTAACACAGGCCGACCCCAGCCCCACCAGTTCCAAATGAACATATTAATTATATAAATGCTGTATAATTAACGTGTTAGTGGATTATCTGTGGGAATCGTTGTCAGATCAGTGACGGAGAAGAAAGGTTTGGGATAATGAGGTTGCAAAGCACATTATCATGCATTCTAAAGGAAATTTAGCATGCAGTTTAAAACTATAATGCAAGGGAAAGCTGCATGGGCCAAAATGAAAATGGTTAATGTTTTTTAACTTTGACTTCCATGGTACAATCTCTGTAAAATTAAGTCTGGGTATCTTGCTTTGATCCCCAACTTTATACCTAGTGCGTGAATTTTTGAATTTGAATAAGCTGGTGGTGGCTTGGATAAAGGAGTAATGTTCTTTTGCGGAGGCCCGTGGCAGTGTTTGTTCTTCTAAGGAGCTTAAAGCGAGTGAGGAGGAAACCCAATGTAACAGGCTCCGACTCCGAGTGGCGGTGTCAGACACTTTAAGCTTAATCGATGCCACTGTAGGTTTTCCAGGGATGGCAACTTACTCAGCAGAAAAAAGCAACCAGCATATGATGTATTACTTACGGCTTGATGCATACACTGGACCATTTATTAGGTAGACCTGCTTGTGAGCCTAAATCTAGTTAGTCCAAGCTGCTGAAATTCAAACCAGGCATCAGAATGAAGAAAAAAGTCTTAGATTATAGTGACTTTGATCATGTTTGGAGCATTGACGATCTGCTGGGATTTGCACCCTAATCAAAGAGAGTACAGAGAATCTTCTGAGAATATCCAGTGAGTGGTAATTCTGTGGACAAAATGGCTGTGTTGATGGCAGAGGTCAGGGACTGGTTTGCGAACAATAGCTTAGATAACCACTTGGTCAAGGTCTACAGAAGTGCTACAGCAGCAAAAGACCAATATACCTTATAAAGTGGCCAGTGAGTGTCTATGCACAAAATGCCACTGTAGAAATCCATTATAAGTATTTGGTCACATATCTGACTGGCTTCTCCTAATGAATATTTTCATTATTGATGATTGAATCTAATCTCTTTATTAATTCACACATTGACTTTTGGCCCAAGGTTGCTGCAGATTGCCGGTTCGTCCTTCACTTTGATGTGTGTGTGGCTGTGGCGGTGTCCATTGTGGCTCTAAACACGAGAAGCACTGGTTCATGTCTTGTATAACCAGAAGGATATTATCTGTGACAGCTTGGACAGGTCAAATTTGGTCCTCCAGTGTTGGGTCGCAACATTATCAGTGGGAGAGTGGCCAGTGGTCAAACCAAAGGTGGCTGCTTCTGACATCAAGTGTATAAATTCTCCACAGGCACAAGACAGTGGTTAGGTACGTGTTTTGACTTTGTGGGAAAACAGTGTGTTCTTTAATAATAGTCTACACATAAAAAGAGAGTAAAAAGCCGTAACCCAATAAATACCCCTATAGACGCCACCGGCTTCACAGCTACAGATTTAGAGACCTTTTGACCCAGCCTTGTCAAAGTCTATATTTATTTCTCACCTCTTGCAGTACTGTTTCACCTAGACAAACATGGTCTATATTTGTATTTCCACCTGGGTATAAGCAATACACTATCATATAGTTTGGCTTGTAGTTGATCTAATGTGTGAATGCCTTCCTTTACAGAATATTTTTGGAATGTGTTTTTCATTAATTTACCAAAATATCTAGTGATTTTCAAAACAACCAAAGCACCTTACAATGTAATATAGACAGCACTCAAAAACCCACTCAGAAAAACGACTTTGTAAACTTTATATTAACAACTATGGGCCAGAGGCAGAAGGCACCCTTTATAGTTATTACATGTATTTGAAGGATTACCATTTTGTATTCTTATGTATTAAGTTGTCAGTAGGGATGCTCAGATATATCGGCTCAACATCGGTAACGGACGATCTTTACAATTTTGACTGATACCGGTATCGGCCTGTACAGATGGATGATGTTAATCTGTTGTTCTTAAAGGATAACTTCTAATATTTAGGGTCAGAAACAGTCAGAGAACGAAAAGACAATTGGAAAAGTCTAACTCTAGGGTGCCACAATGTAATAAAAAT
>JAVQKC010145010.1:0-11120 GCA_036025475.1 Philypnodon macrostomus | reverse complement strand
GGCAATTCCTTTTTGAGTTATCGCGTTCACAGCTAGGATCTGCGGACGCGGACGTGGACGCGGACGAACACCGACGTGATTCCATAATATCGGCGACACGCTGTTTTCGCCGATATAATTATGATCTAGTTGCAATTTTAAATAGGTTAATAGGTTTTCTATAAATTTTAAAGACGTACTTCATATAAATGTTGGATACCAGTATGCACACTGTACTTTTAACGGCAGTATAACATCACACACAGGCTTGGAACTGGTGACATAACATTGTAATGGGGCCCCACTGCAAACTGTCAAAATGGGCCCCCCAATTTATATTTTCTTTCCTATTAAACTTGGTCAAATATTTCACATATCTACTTGTTTACATCTCTTTAAATAGGCTACACTTTTCATATCAGTAGTTTCTCTGTTCATTATTGAATATGTAAACTAAATATGGATTTAAATTTTATTGTAATTGTATCTATTAAATCTGCTCTCTAAAGCTCTTCTTTATATTGATAACCCAAATACTATACAGGGTTTGATGTCACTATGGGGCCCCTCTACCTCGTGGGCCCCTGTGCACTGCCTGATGATCCTTGCTTTGGGACTAGCACAAAGAATACACCAACCTGTGCCTCAGTGAATTGAATAACTTATTGTGGTTGATTTAGAGTCTTTGAGGTTTCTTGAGTGCCCACACTGGCTAAACGTTAACGTGATGGAGGCTCTGCTTACAATGCTTAGATGTCCACAATATTTGAAAAGTGCATTGCTTTATTGTATTATAACTTAAAACAGAGTAACAACAATGTGAGTGAGTAATATCCAGTAAGAGCAAACAGCTGGGTGCTTAACAGGAAGCAGGGTTGAACATCAGGGGTCTCAGAGGAAGAGTCTATGAGCTAATGCTGACTCACTTTACTGCTGCCTTTCAGTGTTTAGATCTCCATTCACATAACCTCGGCTCATGGTTGAGATTACCTGTGATGTAATGGACTTTGCCCTAAACGGTCAAAATGAGTGGTCCTATTTTCACGCCGGCGAGGAAGTGACCGCTGACCAACACAAAGGCTCTTTTTGTTACAATCTTTCTTTATCACTACAGTGTCCACTTCTGTCTAAGACTGGGACGTCCGCACAGAGGAAACCTGGGGGTCAGCGTATGTACTCTCCTCCGCCCAAATATATGAGCTCTTCAAGCACGTCCTAGAGAAAACAGGATATGAATCATGTTTTTTTTTGTTTTTGTTTTTTGCCTTCAGTCCCGTTAATGGAAAAGTATGGTTGTCTCTTCACACATCAATTGTAATGCCTCCTGGCTCTAATATCCTGCTGTGGTCCTCCTTGGATTCCCTCCAAAAGTCTTTCTAAGATGATTTCCACTTGTTGATTTGTTTTACAGTGTAAAATTGTCATGCCTATGCCAGCATGTCTTTGGACAGTTGTGGTCCCAAAAAATAATAAATAAATAAATAAATAAATAAATAAATAAATAAATAAATAAATAAATAAATAAATAAATAAATAAATAAAATAAAAATAGTCAAATAAAGCTGACCAAAACTACACCAAGATTACCAGACTGCTACAATATAATCTTGCTGTAAATATCCCAATTGATGGTTGCATTCCTGTGCCTTTACCACAACAAAGAGAATATTTGGGGCCATGTCCTGGTCTGCACCTTTCATTTACACTGCAGTAATCACAGCCGCCCTATCCAGCTGTGTCAGGAGGCCTCAGCTGATAAGGCGCCAGGGAGACACCGACTGATGTGGGATAAGCCAGACTTTAAAGGCAACACCATTTGGATTTTATTAGCAGATAGCACTGATCATGTTCAGATAGCGTGATTATTAACAGGCTGTAAATAAACCCAGCGTTTGACTACTACTGTTAATTGGATTAGTTTACTAGCTCCGCAAGGGAATTTCACTTTTATTTGATTACACATGTTTATATGAGACTATGATGATTGAATGTTGGATCTTAACATGACTTATTCTCCTGGCCAGTTACTATACTGTACATTCAGGTCTACTTTTGCATTTATATAAGGTTATGGTATACTTTCTAATGTCCCTGGGGAAATTCGTCTTCAGCATTTGACCTACCCTTGCCAGGACCTTCTTGCTGTGAGGTGACAGTGCTAACCACATTACCAGCAGTTGGTAAAGGTGAACTCTTTTTTGTTTACATTACCTGGCTCAGAGCATAGGACTGTGGAGCATGTGCAGAACATGGATTTTAAATGTCCAGTGAGAAATAAAATTGTTCTGTGACTGTGAGTTATTTTATGCAAATACGTGATTTCTTTATGTATGAGAAAGCACAAAACAGTGATTATAAATGGTAACTAATTAGCAGGTTCTAGCTAGTGATGCTAACTGCCAATAAAATATAGTTAGTTTACATTGATCAAAAACATAGTAGTCCATTCAATGCTAGTTTTGAATGTATGCTGTCAACACCAACTGTTTTATAGCTAGACCAGCAGTAAATTCACTACTACTACCACTTTTCTCCCAATGAAAATCTCAGTGACTATGGGCCTTAGACAGGGTAAACAGACAAACATTTACCCGCACATTCATTCACTAGGGACAATTTAAAACTAGGCCTGTGCTGTCGTCCCCGACAGCAAGGTGTATACCGACGAAACAGCCCCATACGTCTGCCCCATACGTCTGCCACAACTGGCACCAACGGGCACCTTAATCAGACATTGTGTAATTTCTAAGGGTTTTTATATTGTTAACGGGCATTTAGGAGGCCCGCCCCAAACCATGAGAAACATGGGAAGGGTCTATTTGACTTTTTGGATTTGTCTGTATGTTTGTAAAGAATATTTTTGTCCCATAGGGTTCATAAACATGGGGGCGCTATAGAGGCATTGTTTATTTTACCTCTGTAATTTGCCTATGTACATTAAGTATACAGTAGCCTGGATCACTGTGACAACATTCACACGATTTAATTTATGTTCAGCAGGAATAATGGCTCAATAAATGTGCATCAAAATATTAATTTGTGAATTATTTAATTGTCATTAATCGTAGAATCTAGTTCTGCATCTTCATGATATGTATCTGTGTCCAACAGTTGAAGAAGATCCAGCAAAGACTTTTTGAGTTATTGCGTTCATATTTTTGGCCCGTAATTAATTAATTACTTACTTAATTAATATTCATCGTAGAAGTACCCAAATCTATACAGTTCAGCGTCTTTATGGTATGCACCTGTGTGCAAATGTTGAAACTGATCTGGCAATTCATTTTTGAGTTATCGCGTTCACAGCTAGGATCTGCAGACCCAGACGGTGGCGCAGACCGACATGATTCCATAATATCGTCGTTTCGCCGATATAATTAGCAATTCTCCTAACCTTGCGTGTCTCTGAAGGGTGGGAGGAAGCCAGAGAGAATCCACGGTAACACGGGGAGGACCTGCAGACTTCACTCAGAGAAACCGTAGTCAGCCGGCAGGCACGAGGCAATCTCCTTGGAAAAGCGTCAACCACTCCGCCACTGTGTGGCCCCGCCAGCAATAACTATACTACTGTTGAAAAATTTAAGCACCCAGGCACACAAATTATTTGAAAGGAATTTTAGACAGAGAATAAACATTCACAGTGTAGATTTAGATTTGGAGTGAGTAGCAACAACATTCAGACATTCTTACATCCAATAATACAGTGTTGAAGCTCTAAAAACCCTCTGGTTGTAGATGCTAGCATCAATATGGGACATGCGGATGAGCAAAGCAGTGGGTATTCATGGAGACACGTCAGGGTCTCAACAGCACACAGACAGCTGGAATGTTCCACTGGGATGACAGAAGGAGTGTCCCATCTCAGAACAACCCCCCCCCCCCCCCTAGCTTGGTTAAACAATCTAACTGGACTTTTGTCTTCTGGCAGGAGATATTTCACTGTGTGTTCAAGATAATATATATTCACATGGTTGTTGCAAACAAAAACAAAATGAAAGAACATGAACAAAAAAAAACACATTATTGACAAAAGTGTACACAAACAAATCACAGACTTCCCTCTCCATAGACACTTCCCTCCAGCTCTTTTGGGGGAGTTCTGGGGTACATATACTGTACATGACCTTCAAGTGCCCCCAAAGATAGAAATCAAAAGGGGAGAGATCTGGGAATCTGGGAGGCCACTCCACGGAACCACGCTGACCAGTCCAATGATCTGGAAACTGCTGATCTAAATATTGACGCACTTGATTACCATAATGAGGTGGGGCTCCTGCTGGATGTAAACTGGGTCGTCACCTTCCTCGTTTAGTATGTATGGGAGAATTTCTTCAGTGCAACATTTTTAAATACTTTTCTGCATTAAGATTTTGACTGACAAAAATTGGTCCAATTATTCTGTCACCCCACCCAGCCATCAGTATAATTTCAATTCTTTGCTCTTTCGTCAAAATGCATCTTCTAGGACAGGGGTGTCCAAACATGTCATAAATTTATACTGAGGAGGGCCACTTGCTTAGGTGACCGATTTCACTTCACCAAAAGTCCCTCAATATTACAACAATAACCACTCAGAAAAGTGGACTTGGATTATGTAGAGTCAAATGCAGTAAAAAGAACATTTGAGCCAATTGAGAGGACAGGCTTACCTCTCAATAAGCCTGTCCCTCAGGCTCTGCCGGCCGCATTTGACCCCCGGGCCATAGTTTGGACGCCCCTGTTCTAGGATATCTGAAATAAAATAATATACATTTTCCTATGTTTGGAAACGGCCAATGTTGTAGAATAAGCTGTAGAAATCACAATATTCAGCTGTATTCCATACTTAAAACTCTATACTAAAGCAATAATTCAGATTTTTCTACCTGCAAGTAACTACCCCGACTGACGTTACACCACCAATGACGTGCCTCCTTGTTGAACCCCAGGAACCCTCCCACCCCCACTCCCCAGGTCAGAGTTGAGTGCTCACTCACGACAAATGGCTGTGAAAGTGTGGGTCTGGTGAAGACACGGCAGGTGCTGTGTGCTGTCAAAAGCCACTTCACACCAGCACTGTTATCAGCCACGACTCCTGACCACCAGCGGGGGTGACCACTCTCCGAGGTCCGCTGTTTGGCTTTTCTTATCAACATAGACCAGCTTTGAAGTGAACCTGGTCTGAATCTGGACTTTGTTTACTAGGCCTATTGAAAGTGGGCCCCTTGATTGCACGAGTGCCAGGCTGAGTGAAACATATATGATCACGAATTTGCACAGCTAACACACTATAGAACCTATACACTCAAGCCGTAGACTACACTTAGTCTGATGGTGGAATCAATATCTCAAATGTCATTACTACAGTCAATTTGGTTGTGAATTATTTTCTATTGATATAAGTGCTTGGAACGTGGATTTGGCATTTACCCCTGAATTAAACGCTCCCCTGTTGAGTGAGTCAGGCTGAGATAATTACACTGTAAAGTTGTACAGAAAAGAAAAAAATTCAAAAAGTAAAATTATATATTTGTTTTAAATGATGAACTTGCATAAACTAAATGGCAGGTTTGCTCCTGTGGTTATGTATTTAATTGAAAAGGCCTGTCGTGTCATACATGAATATGAGAGTGAAAATTGTTAGCCCTGCAACTAACTGGTCATTGTTTAGGGTGTGCTCCACCTAAAGCCAATAGTTACAGGAATATTCTTCGTCATCATAAAAAAGTGGAAGAAGATGATATTTAATTTATATAATTTTAATATGGCAAAAAAGTCAAAGTTTTTGTGACATTGTTTCAAGATGTCGTTATCCTATTTCTGGAAGGTTGTGGCAGATATGTGAGAGGGATTGAATAATGCAATCAGTAGTAATGAAAGGTTGAGTGTCCATAAAATTTCAAACTAAAAATATTACTTGTAGCTTTATAGGTTGGGTTAGGTTAGGTTGGGTTGGACCCAGGAAATGTGTCCTCTGCATTTGACCCATCCTGTTGGGAGCAGGGGACCCATCTCCAGATGTTGAGCCAGGATCTTGGTCAGGATGTACCTAGCTGGAGGATTAACCTAATTTGCATGTTTTTTGGGTTGATGGTGGAAACCGGAGTACCCGGAGGAAACCCACCCAGACACGGGGAGAAACATGCAAACTCCACACAGAAAGAACCCGGCGCCCAGTCTGGGACTCGAACCTAGGACCAGGCGACAGTGCTAACCACTACACCTAGTATATATAAGTATAGCCTCTCAGCATTATTAGTTAAGTTTCATCATTTTGTCATCAGTTTGTTATGAAGTAAAGTTTTCAGTGCACCTATTACTTACTAGGATGTGGTCCAGACGTGGGGGGCTCTTGTTAGAGGAGAAGAATCAAGGACCATAGCAAATAATGTCCTGTAATGGTATTGTTATCATGAACGACAGGCCTGTTGTGCTTTACTCTCCACAGGACGCCACATCAAAGACTTGCTTTTGGAAATCCATTTGCGTTGCATAAATCAAGAGGAACCAGAGTGAGGTGACCATGTTAACGTACGGTAATGTGTTGTCTATCCATGTGGGGGTAGGAATGTGATAAACAATTGATGATTTAGGAACTTAAATTGTACTTCTGGGAGAAAATGGGTCACATTTGGTTATGAGCTATATTGGGAACAGGGACTCAAGCGTTTATACATTCATATACAAAAAAGCATTTTGAAACAATGGATATTAGCTTTCTAGACATGTTATTCTTTGGTTATATGGGTTATATGAATTTAAATTATGAATGTATTTTAATTCTTAAATATGTGTACTAATAAACAGACCTCCAGCAGCAAAATGACAGGGTAAATGCTTTATCCACTATATATATATATATATATATCCATCAAAGAAATCTGAGATATGGATTCTACCATCAGACCACCTGTTCAACACTGCATTAGGAACTTGGTTCTTCTACACTACCTAAAACTGAAAGAGGAGCCTCCTTTATCATCAGATCTGGGGAGACACTAACTAACTAACGTGGGATAAGATCATCTCCATTTCATCAGCAGATAACAGTACAGGTGTCAGATAGTAGAATCACCAGTATGTGACGGCCGTATGAACTGTAGGAGGTTATCAGGATTTATGAAGTGACAGTGAAAAACAAATGTATGTGAAAAAAGTTTTGGAAACATGAAAAAAACGCAGAGGTGCACTGTTTGAGTATGGATGATGATGATTTTATATAGGACATGTCTTATAATATAATCAGGGAAAAGCCCACTCAATGCTCATAGCCAGTCAATAATCTAGCAATGTACAGTCTATGTGAGTGAATAGGTTCTATAGTATGTTAGCCGTGAAATTCGTGATCATCCATGTTTCGCCCTGTCTGGCACCCATGGAATCAAGGGGCCCACTTTCAATAGGCCTACTATTATAATACTATTAATGTCTTTTTCTTCTATTTATCCAAAACATTCAAAATGGCACATGGGAGTAGGGAAAGTCTTTTATTCCGCCGTAGGTTTTCAGGTCAGTGATGTCTTCTTTACTGAGCCATGTTGATTTAACACTACCGTTCATATCTATATCTATATTTGTTTATTTACACACAATGTCGGCTGTTTAGCCACTTAACTGCCATCTGCCACTTTTTTTGATTGGTTTACTCCACGCTGTTCGCCCCGCCCGAGAAATCAATTGATGCAAGTGAGTCACCAGACTGGTACAGGGTCTGTCTTGCCAGGCTAGTATTTATAGCCCTATCTCGCAATGATATAGACTTTCATGGATCCAGATGCTGCCAAAACAGATAAAAAATTTTACTTTGGGGTATTACTGACCTTTCCTGACAATGTAATCAAAATGCACATGTTACCTACTGACCAATGCCATGACCACTTTGAAAACCTCTTTGTAGAGCTTTTAAAGGACAGTTATTATGTGCGTATAGCCTTCTGTCCATGAGTGCAATAATAAACACATTCTTTCTGAAACACTAGTTTACAGTTAGCAGTTTCACAATAATTGCCCCTGGGACAAATTACACTTGCCTGTTGCATCAAAAACAAGTGCCTCAAAATATGGCACAGACAAACACACTGATTTCTTCATTTTCTTCCTGGTAGGCGGCAGATAGCTCAGCATACATTTTCGAAAAAAGACAGTCAGACATTCTTTCAAAGATGCTGTTTTTTTTAAGGATTATATATAAAAAATAACAAGCCAAATTGTCTAGCTAGCTCATTTCCAAAACAGTGGTCACACATCACACAGACTCATTGGTAAATTCGATAATGATATCTCCCTCTGCTTCTCTGCCAGAACACCATTTTTCTCCTGGAATACAAATGAAGCCCATCTTTAAAAATGTACATTATATTATACTAGAAATGTCCTGACAGATTGCTTGTTCACCATGTAGATCTCGCCGCACCATCTTGTTTTTGGCAGATCAAAACCTACTCCCGGCGTGGGTGGGAGGTCAAAGGTCAGATTCGGTCAATTTTTGCCGAAGACTTCAGAGGGTCAGAAAGCAGTGCATGGATCTTGTGATCTTTTGTTGAGATGACGTGAGATGACTTGTGAAGGCCCGGGGTAAGTGTCAGAGCGGATGTGTAAGCTATCTGTCAGGGTATTAACGGTTATTCTTGCATCATGGTTTATATCCTTGGAGGTATGTTTTCATAATGAATGATTCATTGGAGCCCGTTAAAGTGAACTTTGCCTTTTAGTGAAGTTATTTGCTTGAAGACAGAATATCATGAATTTAATGAAAGGTCACCCTTGTAACGGAGATCTTAATTACAATGGTTTTTTCTCATGTTTAAAAAAACTAATACAAATGTGACTTATACTAGAAATGTTCATTTGTATTCCAGGAGAAAAATGGTGTTCTGGCAGACAAGCAGAGGGAGATATCATTATCAAATTTACTTTTTGGGGATTTCTATTCTGTGCTTGCTACAGGTTGGAGGGATTCTTAAATTGAGTATATCCAGAAGATACACACTCTGTTAATGTACAATTGTGGCATTGTGTGGTTACTGATGGTTGGACAAGCTATTGGCACAATATGGCTCTCGTCTATGTCTGCTTCACGGCACCTGTGGCTTCAGGGATAGCTTACCACTATCAGTAGAATACAAAAAATTACACAACTCTAAAGCATGTTTGGTACCGTGAAATGTGTTGCATAAAAGTCTTATTATTTTGTTGTAAATTGTATTTAACAGTTTTATATTGCAACTTGGGTAAAATATTCTGAAAGAACAATACAGCCAATGAGTACTTCTTCCTCACCATGACCTCTGCCCTTAATCTTGGACGTCTGTGCCTTTTTCAATTTCATAAAACACCCTGTCTTCAGCAAAACATCTGCGTCTATTTGCTTATTTGTCACTGTCACCAATTGATTGTGTCTGGGTGCAATCTATCTTCTCTGTATTGAGGGTAATTGCCTGACATCTTAGGCAAAAAAGCTAATATGGAAACATGTAAATCAATTTCTTCCCATGTGATTATAAAGCTCCCTGTTTTGGAGAAGGTGACAGAGCACGTATGGCACCAAAAATGAATGCAAGGTAAGAGCCCCAAGATTAGGGAGGATCTACAAAGTCTATCAGATGAGAGCTTTAGTGTTTTCATTAGTAAGTGTCTGTGCTTTTATCTCCCACCACTGCAGAGCAGCCTTATCACGTCCACTGCAGGCTGGAATTCCCGTCTCTGGCAATTGCCTTGTAAGCTAAGGTTAGTTAGTTAGCCCAGGAAAGAGTTAATGTGAGTCACTGCTTTATTTTGAATCAATACTAGGATATACATAGTTTAGTTTATTCAGACAGAAAATTAAATCAAAATGATCACAGTCATATACTGTACACAGTCCATCAATTGTCTGAAAGGCATAGGCTGAAGCATAAGCTCATTGATGCCTGCCTTATTTCTACAAACTTAATTTACACTTTGTGACAATATTTAAAGCTCAATTAGTAATACAAAAAAATACAATAATAAAAATACTTCACTCAGAATAATAACTCTCAAATATAGCACTGTACACAAAAAATGTAGGATTGAAATGGAAAAACAGTTGAAGGTGCACAGGAGACAAGCTCAGGGGTCTCCAAACTTTTTTGACTGAGGGCCATATTGTCAAAAATAAATACTTGAATATTTTAGATTTTTATCCGTCGGTTGCATCTGTTTTCTGGTCACATATTTTCTGAGTCCCTCTATTTTAGAACCACACAGACACAGTGGAAATATATGTTGTTACACATTGAATGCCTTCTTTTAGTTATGTATGTAATATGTAGAGTCACATGCTGTAGAAAGATTTGGGCCAACTGAGAGGTAAGCCTGAGGGCCTAGATGGACTTTGGCTGTCAATATGGCCAACTGACTGATTTCCATACATAAAAAAACAATCTAACAGAAATTACAGTTAGGGTGATTGTTGAACATTGTTTGGAATGGACTCAGTAAAAATGTGAATAAATATAGAAATGTTGAGATCGGTCTAATTTGTGAAAAATATTGGACAGTGCCGAAGCCTTGTATTCTCTTTGTTAGAGTGTGTTCAAGTACGCATTATCTCATGTTTTCTGGGGTGTGATTGTAGTTCCAGTTGTATATAATCTGCATCAGGACAGCAGAAAGAAATTCTAAATAGGCTTTGTTTACTTTGCAAATGATGTGGGGAAGTGTTCAAACTTTTGTGTTTTTCGTGTTTCGTACCAAACTCTTCAACTGTGTACAAGAAATGATGAAGTTTTGGAGTGTCTAGATCCAGGATTTGAACTATTCTGGTTTAGCTCCACAAACATGAGACAAAAAGATAGGAGCAGCCTACAACCACTGATCAAATGGTAGAAAGAAACATGACTAGATGTAGAACATAAAAAGCCATTGTCTTCAAAGCTTAAACATTTACACTGTACTGCAATAGAGCATCTCAGAGGATTAATGTTCATGATATCATAATACACCCGGATAAAGAACGAACTAAAGCTTATTTCAACAAGTTTAAATATTGGGTAACACTTTATTTGACATTGCCCTTAACTACATTGTATCTACCTCATTAAGTACAATGTAATACGCTGTGTATAACTGTAATAACATGTGACTACATTGTCTCTAACCCCAATCCTAACCTTAAACATTCTGTATGTACAATGTACTTA
>JAVQKC010144983.1:0-11279 GCA_036025475.1 Philypnodon macrostomus | reverse complement strand
ATTTTATTTTATTTTATTTTATTTTATTTTATTTTATTTTATTTTATTTTATTTTATTTTATTTTATTTTATTTTACTGAATACAATGACCAAGAAGAAAGACACATTACATTGTCATTTAAGCTCCAGAGTGGTTGCAAAATTGAATGAACATCTAACCATGTCTCATTCAATAACATGATTACTCTCTATAGCCATTGGCCCTTTTTCATTAAGTTATTAATAATAGTTAACTATTCTGTTTTGTGCCATAAAAACCATTATAATATCATTACACCAAACATCTGGACATTGAGCCCTGGCTTTGATGCTAACATTGACTCAGTGACACACTTCCTCGCCTTTTTTAAAATCCTTAATCCGTGGTTAGGTTTTTCTGTTTCCCTTAATTCCCTCTTTACACTGGTGCATTTTGGGAGTTCAGCTAAGACCACACAGTGCGTAGTAAAAAATGACAGACTAGCAGAGGTTGTCCTATAAATTACGTTTAGGACAGGAAGATTTCAATGTTCTGATTTTTGAAGGACTTTTGAAATTGTGTTTTTAAAATAGTGAATGTAGTGTCTCTGTGTCAGCCCTGCGTCTAACTGGCCATTGTCTAGGGTGCGCCCCACCTAAAGCTCATAGTCGTTGTTGGCATAGGCTCTAGTCAACCCCTAATAGGAGAAGCAGCTAAAGATAACATAGATCAATTTAAAATATAAATATTACAATAACTGGGATTGGCTTGAAGAGGTAGAAAGAGGTGAGCAGCCAACAACCACTGATAAAATTGTAAGAGGAACCTATGTCTATGTGACTGTTTTTTCTTCTAAAAATCATACAATAACTTTGTATTTGGGTATGTAAGTGATGAAAATAAACACTCACAGCCCATCACACTTGTATTGTATATCGTTGTACAGTATCGTCCATGCCACACAGATCTAAATCTACACCATTGCTCCATTTGGGGGTGTTGTTTTGCATGTATTGTGGTCACGTTGTTGCTAGCTGAAGTTGTGGTTGATGTCACATGATTTTTGAGGCTGCACTTTACTTCTTCACTCAAAACAAAAAATAATCTCGATGTGAGCAGCCTGCAACCACTGGTGTAAAAAGTGGGGAGAACCTACCGACTTCATTTTTTTTGGTGAATCATCCTCATTCAAGCCAGAGTCTGTACCACCAAACCAGTAATGTTTGTAAAGTTACATTTAATTATATCTAGGCATAAGGGAAGGAACACAGTTATGGCTCTAGAGCTACTGACGTGTGAATCAAAAGAAACATCATGCCAAAATGTCACTGTTTGGGAGATATACCCGCATTGTAATCAGTTTTTACTATCGGTGTCTATGAAGCCTTCTAGTTTAAGCTTTGCGTTCTTTAAAGCTGTCAATCCAGTCTATCACACACATTGTAATATTGACTCAGCTTTTCTTTCAAGAAATGTTGCCAACTTCACTAAAACATACACTGGCCACTTCATTAGATAGACCGTGTGCCTAATAAAGTGGCACTCAGTGTGGTCTTCTGCTGATGTTGCCCACCTGCTTCATGTTTTGGCATCTTATGTGTATTAATGCCTTTACATTATCTCAATCCAGTCTCTTACCTCTGGCATCAACACGACACAGACCTGCTGCTCACTGCATATTTTAAATTTTTCCTTGATTCTTTAGAAACTCTAGATAAGATGCTATGTGGAAATCCCAGTAGATAATCAATCTCACTTAATAGTCACTTAAATCACCTTTCATATTCATTCTGAGCTTGGTTTGAACTTCAGCAGGTTTGTCTTGAACATCCATTGGCTTGATGCAATCCCATAGTCTGATTAGCTATTTAAGCAGGTAAATAGGTCTTCTTTACAAAGTGGTAAACGTGTATCTATGAGCTATAGTATCATGTAGTGTGTTGGCTGATTCTAAATAGTGTCTGGTTTGTGATAAAAGAGGAAGAGAAAGACATCAGAGCTCACAGACACGCCAGCCCTACGCCAGCATGACGTTAGCATGTAGACAGTCAAAGGGGAAGTGAGTGACTCAACCATTTTTATTCAACTTTGGGTTTGCTTATTAGTAAACAATGCATTTCACTGTGAAGCAAAAACACATCAAGGATCAGTGTTATGATCCACTTGTGTTTTTCTGTTTTGCTTCCTGCCCTCCTGTATTTCTCACCCGCCACGCCCCCATGTGTTTCACCTGTGTTCCAAGTATTTAGTCCCTGTGGTTTCCCCTGTTCTGTGTCGGTGCCCCCCCACATGGCAATCAGTACATAAAACATAATATTGGCTGCGCTTGTAAAATGCTTGTAAACTAAATTGTTGTCAGTAAAACAATTACTAACACCAAGGCTTTGAATATTTGATCAACTACGGTAGAAAATTGAAAGTCTCTGTGTCAGCTCTGCGACTAACCAACCTTTGGCCAGTGTGTTTCCCGTCTCAGGCCTTAGTTGCTGGAATAGGCGCCAATCACACCTGACGTACTGTGAATAAGCGGCAATCATTTTTCCTGGTAAATGTACTGGCAACATTCTAACGCTAACCTTCCTTAAAAGTCCTTAGCATCTTACAAAGTAGAGAGAGGGTCGGGGATGCTTGACCTTCCTACGAAGATAAGCTACAACAAAAGCTCTTTTAGCTTATTTAAACATATATCACAGAAATCTATTGCAGCCCACTTGATCTAATTGAGTTATTCCAACTATAGACCATTATTAGTGATCCTTGTTATAGATGGACCTTGTGTGTACTGAACTTTCAATGCCCCTGTAGACTTCCTACTCTGTGTAACCCAAAGGCGGTAGAGGAGAGGCCAAGTCAACTCAGCACGGCACACACACCAGAAAATGAGCTGACAAGGATTAGCAGAAAAAAGGTCAAACTATGGTCATTTTACAGATGCTTAAAAATAGAATTTCTAGATCAGGAGATTTTAGCAGAGACAGGAGGTTGTTCCGACAGTTATTAAAAGATAGATTTCGTTTCACTGTTTTTGTGTTGAGCCAATGGTGCACCCACATTAAACCATCAGAAATGTATGTCAAACTGTTTTACCTTCTTACAAACACTTACACAATTAGACATTCAATTGTGTGGGTTCATATTTTAAGGATCTTAAAATGCTGGAAATCTTTCAAAGGTTGTCTAGTGTTGATTTTTTAACCAACCTCCTACCACTGATGTGTTTGTCCACGTCTAGTTTCGTATTAAATGAATGACTGGATTAATAGGTCCATATACACCGTTGCTCTGCGTGTGTGTGGGCAAACAACACCCTTTAACTTCAACAATGGTCCGCTGTTTAAATATTGATGCTCATTGTGTATTTGTTCTGAGGGCAGAGATCGCCTCTTTATAAATGTATATTGTAAACAGCTTCCCATAACGACACTGCGGCATTTTTTTGTCACCTTCAAATAAGACAATGGCATTTGTAACACAGAACGGCAGGCTCTAATATGTTTATTCATATCTGTAATATATGGACAGCTAGCCATACTGAAGATAGAATATTTTGAGCAAATCTGTGAAAATAGTCTCTGCCAGGTTTAAACCAGATCTAGAGAAAAAGGCTGAACTACAACAAAAAGAAGTCTAAATCAGGTCTAAAACACTAAACTAGGGCTAAACCAAAACAGGAGTAAACCAGGACCGAAACAAGTCTAAACCAGATCTGAACACGATCTAAAATAAATACATTCAAAACAAGGACTAAACCAGGTATACAGTAAATTTGGTCTAAAACAGGAATAAGCAGGGTCCAAATGAGGTCTAAAACAAGTCTAAACCAGAACTAAACCAAGACCAAACCAAACCAGTTCTAAAACAAATCTAAACCAGAACTAAACCAAGACCAAACCAAACCAGTTCTAAAACAAGTCTAAACCAGAACTAAACCAAGACCAAACCAAACCAGTTCTAAAACAAGTCTAAACCAGACCTAAACCAAGACCAAACCAAACCAGTTCTAAAACAAGTGTAAACCAAGTCTTAATCAGACTTGAACAAGGACAAAACTCAGTCTAACATGAGCTTATAGTGGTCAGAACGGACGGAAGAACAATTTTGTCTCAGTCGCCTTGAAAGACATTAGTGACAGTTTCTTGACAATTGCTATAATTGGAGTTCTCGCTTGACCTGTGGCTTGTATCACTATAGGCTCCACTTTAGCTTAGCATTAGCTTCACAGCTCATTAACCTGTTTGTTAGTCATGTTTTTGAAGTGAACGTTCAAAGATGCCAAAGGTCCTGCCCTCTGATTTTACCCTTTCAGTGCCTGTTGTTCAAACCCAATCAGATGTATGAATGTTAACAGAAAACAATTAGGGCAAATTAGTTAAACTTCTAGGGTCCTTAGTATCAACTTGACAAGCTATGAATCACTGTTTACATGTATTTCATTATAGACCTTTTAAAAGAGGACTTTATAACCATTGACCCATGATATAAGTCATGAATGTCACATGTGTCACAGGCCTAAGGACGAAATGGCTTTTCTGGAGTTGAAGCACGAACTGTTTGACAATCACATTGTGTTTTTGGATAAAATGTGGAAGGGTGCACTCAGTAACAAAATAGAAAAATGCACATAATTGACATAAGTTGACATTTGGCTGGAGCCAGCAACTTTGGGCCTGAAGCAGAGTTCACACTGAACGAAAATGGCCTGAATTTGCTTGAAGTTTCCTAAAATATTGGATTGAATTGATGCAGAAAAACACATTACTAAAAATAACAAAACAGGAATCAAACCAAGACCAATCCAGATCTAAATCAGGTCTACATTAGTTTGAGACAGTTTGAGAAGCCTGCCTAAGATCAATCGATTAAGATCCTCCAATAAGATAATAAAATAATAATAATAAAAATGCCAGTGAATCATAGAACCAATAGTAACTTACACCACTATATATATATATATATATATATATATATATGTGAATTAGTCACTATTTTCTTCATTTCCATGTATGTTTTTCTGCCTCCTTCTGGCCACAGCTAACATTAGTGCCTCCCTTCACTTCACAACTGCTGGTTCCTGTGTGCAGAGCCCTCGTGTGTATTTCACTGACCTCTGTAAAACACATTCACCTCTGGCCTGATCTGTGCGTGATCGAACTAAATGTCATCGCTAAGGCTTTTCTGTTTCCTCTTTTTCACTACATGCAATGTCTGCTGCTGTGCCGCTGTTTCTATAGATACATATATATGACTGCTTAATATAGGTCCACCATCCATGACAGTTGTTATGCCAGGGCTTTGTATCCACTCATTTGTGAGATGTTTTGTGGCCTCAGATTTATGTACACAACTATTTCAGTGTTATTGTTGTCTCCCAGGTTGATCAGTCCATGGACGATTAATTCAATCCAGGCTTGAAATAGACTTCATGGGTAATTTTAGGGCCATTTCAACTGATTTCCTGATTTCTACCTGTCCTGTGCATATAATGTCATGTTCCGCTCTGCCTCTATATTACGTTTATACTGTACTTTAAATGTTTTTTTTTTCTCATTCAAAAACATTGCATTGCATTTTTGACTGTGTGTTAACTTTCATTTTGGTAAATCAACCATCCTTGCACAAAAGTCAAAATCATTCAAGCATAAACACATTATGCCTTGACTGAGTTTCATTGCCCTGCCTCCCAGTATCTGTGTTTAATGCCAGCATGTTTCTCCAGTCACATCCATAAGGCCTTGTCTACTGTTTTCATGCTAAATTGCACATTAGTCGCATGTGCCCCCCCCCCTCCCGCTTACATGTATGTTTGCCCTCTTCGTTGTAATCTGCCACACAATAGCTGTTAACTAGCGCGACAGACCAGGCCATGCTAATCCCTTGTATGTGTCGGGAAGCATGAATGTGCTTAGTCGCTTGATTCAAAAGCTTGACACCGGCTTTGTCCCGCCGTGGCCTCTCGTGCCATACACAGTGAAGCCGATTGAGTGGAGTTGTAGTGCGGGCCCCACGGAGCCCCCAGGGATCACAAAAGGCCATAAGTGAATTACTCAAATCAGTACTAAAGGGACCCCCCATTAGTCATTAACAGTAACAGCTAGTGGTGTCTGTGAGGCCATAGGAGGTGTGTATGTGTGTTTGCTACACTGTAAAATGGGACTGGTTCATCTTGTTTGTCATACAAATACTAGTAAAGTATAGTAGTATAAGTTGAAGAAGAAAAATAGAGCAATCTAAATTATAAATGTTAACCATACACACAAAAGTACAATATATAGATATATTTATAGTATATATATCGTTTTTTTAGTGTATGTCAGGACTAGCTCAGGCCAAGGATTCATGCAGAGAAATGTATTAGGAAAATAAGACTAAGGTTTAAGGTAAACTAAGGTAAAATGTGTCCTCTGCATTTGACCCATCCCTCAATGCTGCTGGGGCAACCTGTCAGGAGGAGTGGGCAGCCGCAGTGCAATGCTCAAGGACCTATCTCCAGATCTTGACCCAGGATCTTGGTCAGGATATACCCAGCTGGAGGATTAGCCTATTGTGCATGTTTTGGGTTGATGGGGGAAACCGGAGTACCCGGAGAAAACCCACCCAGACACGTGGAGACACATGCAAACTCCACACAGAAAGACCCTGGTGCACGGGAACCCAGGACCTTCTTGCTGTGAGGCCACTGCACCATCATGCCACCAACCCAAGTCTATACTCGATCTAAATAAGGTCTAAACCAGGACGCAACAAGGTCTAAATCAGGCATAAAGCATATTTAAACTAGGTCTAAACATTGCATTAACAACCTGAAACAAACATCAAGTAAGGTTAACTTGTTGAATTTTACAGTGTATGTGTTGTGTACGTGTCGTGTATGTGTTGTGTACGTGTCGTGGATGTGTCGTGTATGTGTGCAGAGCGACGACTGTAGTGTGAGTCTGAATCAGTGTGAATGGACAGGCAGGACTCCAGCAGAGCAGCAGCAGTCTTTGTTGGTCCAACACTATTGTCGGAGCCTGTCTGGAGTAATCAGTGTCAGTGCTACTGCCTAGTGCGCTGCTCTGCCTGCACACAAGAGCAACTCGGGGACAAGAGAGCTACAAACGCCTCGGAGTTTAGGCTGAGCGTTATATTATTAAAGCACTTGAAGCAGCACTAAGATGAAGGAATCCAGCAATGGTACTTACATTTCAAACATTTAACATAGCACTGTATTTATATGTAAACTGTATGTATACTGTAACCAAGATGCATACATTGTTTTTGCTTGTTTTATACTGTAGTAAATCTAGAATATCTTTCGGGCAATATTACTACTACTTCTTTAGCCACATTAGCTCCATTTACATTTTTTTTTTCAATAATTTCACAATACCAATTTACATTTATCTCCTGCTACAAAACAATTCCCTGATCTGAAACATATGGCTAACAGATTTAGCACTAGCCCACAGCCATAATACTAAAAGCTCATTTTATATGTCATTAGGCCTACACAGTCACTTTTATATTTGTTGTGGCATGTTGTGGGCAGCAGAGAGGCTTGCTTCTTCTCACAGAAGTTTAGTTGTGGTCTCTCTTTGAATGGACGAGAATCTATTTGCAACAATAAGGATATGCATGACCAAGCAGAAAGCATTTGAGGGCATTTAGTAAACCAAACAATCACTTCTCAGAAACATTTCAAACCAATTTGGCTGTATTTTTTAGAGACGGGACATAGATTCGCCGTCCCATAGTCCAAGTGTCCTATTAGATACACTGCACGACCAATTGAACACGGGGCACCAGCATCAAAAGCCCAGTGTTGTCAGTAATGTGATCTGTTGATGGCTTAAACTGAGTGAACGGAGTTGCTATTCACACAAAGACCTGATAAATGAACTCCCTGACACCGCCGCTGTAGCATGATACTGAGACTATATGACTACAACAGAGGAGGGTAGAGTAGCCAATAATATTACTCAAGTAAAAAGTACTCATTCACAATTGGACAAAAAATAAAAAGATAATAAACTGATTTTGATATTTTCAAAAGATAAACTAAAAAAGTAAATATTATTTAAAAAAATTAAGACACAAGGAACAGGATTGCCACATCACATTTTTCACATAAAGCTGTTCTTACATGACACACAGAGGTGGGTAAATTACTCTTATTCTTTCTAGATTTACAAGATTTTACTCAAGTAAGAGTACAGTTACTTCAAAATATTATTACTCAAGTAAAAGTAAGTCTATGGAGTACCATTTATTTAAAAAGTTACTCAAGTAAATGGAACTGAGTAAGTACTATCCACCTCTGGACTGGCAAAATGGCAAACCGCTAAAGAGGTAGGTCCAAACCAGCAACATACAAACAAGCTGGTCTTTTTATGGTGAAAATTAGGTGTGGTTAGTGTAAGTTTGCTTGAAGGTGAGATTTGATGTATTTTCGGCATTAAATGATGGTGATTGATTGAGGAAATAGCAGTAATTGAATCTGACCTTTTTTTGGGTCATTTTTGCTGCAGTGATTGATTTAAAATCTGGTGTTGATTGTTTTGAGATGCTCTGGTTTTGTGTTTAAAAATGTCAAACGTTAGTGGCAACGTTTTTACAAAAAAATATGGAAAGTCATGTAAAAGGTAAGACGTTACAATAAAACTGAAAACAAACCTAAAATATGGTATGGTCTTTTTTTAGGATAATGATTTACTGTATGTTTCAAGAAGACCCGACCACTTGACTCTACGACCTTCTTCCCTTCAGGCCATCCTCACACATTGACCACGATTGACATTTTGGGCCCAGCATGAACTATTCACAAACCAGCCTTTACTACCGGTATATAACATTCGCGTATATCTTATTTACAACATTAGACACTGTGCCTGGCCTACGGTAGATTCATCAGTTTGTTTGTTTTGTCTGTCATCTCCATTTATCTTAATTGAGCCATGCTTCAATGTGCAGCCTTTGCCCAGCCCTGCATACACCCTGCTGTTGTTCCCTTAATGTAAATCGATATGTTTCCGTGTGGTTGGAAAGATCACTAACCAAAGGTGGCATCTGACCCGATACAGCTCAATACGCTAACTACCGCCAGCCAGATGAGGTCCTCTTTCATCAGCATTTGAGATGGGGAAAGGAAAAACTTTAGACATTGTTGTAAGTAAAAATAGTTCAGATCAGGTCACATAAAGTTTGGAGGATTGAGAGAAGTTGGACTCAAAATTGTATAAACGGCATTGAAAATATTTTGTCGATATAGACTTTTTTACCAAATACTGCTATGTTTTCTTTTATGATATACATGTCTTGACCGCAGCTATAAAGCATTGAAATGATTTACCTCTGAACACAACAAAAAAAGCCTGGCAAAAATCCTTGAATTTCAATGAGAAAATCAACAGTTTTTGCTCTAATTTGAAAATATGATGCAAGCCCAGGGTTCTATAAAAAGGGGTTATATGAGTTAATGTGCAGTTGGCTGGCAGGCTTTTGGTGTACTTCATGCACCCAGAGCAGCCTGAACTCCATATGAACTCATGCTCTCTGCCGAATTAATATCGAATGAGTGAGCCTGACAAAATATTTTAGGAGAGGGATGCAAGCGGAGCAGGGTACTGTGAGGCTGTATGTGCACGGGGAGGATGGTCACTTTATCACAGGAATACCAACATTAACAACAACATAGTCCAAAAACATATTTGATCAAAAAAGTGGTACTGACCCAAATCTCTGACAAATCACTAATAATACTGAGTTGCCAATACTTTTAAAATTAAGCCTATATCAGTATTTGTAATCTGCTTTGACTGTGGGACATTATTTCACAGACCCAACCATTTTGTTTTTAGCATCTATTTATTGGACTTTACGGCTAATAATATTTTAAAACCTCGTTCATCATTTGATGTCATTCAAACGTCACATTTTATAACATTTAATGACCATTTCTATAGTAGGGCATTGGGTAATTTGTCAGTGATTGGAACAGTTTACCACAATTACAAGATATAAAACAGACCAGTGCAACAGGATGTTTGGTGAACTATAACTCTCTACAGGAGAGTACCAAGCCAGGTACCAATTGTATGTGTGATTGGTTGAGAACTGGCAGGACTAAGGCGGAGTGAGAGCATAGCGTGACTTGGTCTTGACTCAGCCCTGCAGCCCTCGGGTGATTTGTGTTCACCACGAGAAAATACGTATAAGTGTTTTACAGTAAACAAAGCCACAGCAGCACCTAAAGGGATATAAGCGCTGCAAAAAATATGATCAGCATCTTTCTCATATCCCCTGTGAAAATATTTTTAAAATGCATCACGACACAGCATTCTGCAGATTCCTCTATTTTAATTTCAATTGTAGTCTTTGCTGACCTTGAAAGACCTTGAAAGGCCTTGAAAGGCCTTGAAATATCGCTAGAGAACTGTCTAAACATCAGCGGCATTCACTAAAAACCCACTTGGGGGATGCAAGTTAGAAAGTGTAGGTTTAATAGTGCATTTAGTTATATTTTCATGTGTGGAAATAGGTGAAAAAGGAGATAATTAGAGGAGATGCAGTGAATAGTAGAAAAACCCCTCATCTAACCGTAGGTATGTACACCCACTGGACATTTTATTAGGCAGATATTTTACCTAAGAAAGTGTTCTCAGTTTGGCCCAGAATCATATAAGACAATTTTACTCCGAATGGCCATTCTCTTGGTGGTATTTTGACCACAGAACTGACTCTTACTAGATTTATTTTCCTCTTTGGGGCTCATTCTCCCTAAAAGTCTCTTGTTCAAAGTCATTTAAATCATCTACTTCCATGTTTAGATTGCACTTTAGTAAGGTTCGTGAGTGCGTCTGCATGACTAAATGCACTTAGTTGCTGTCTTGTGATTGGCTGATAGCTATTTGTATTACACACACTGCTTCACCAATGATAACTAATTAAGTGGCTAATGAGAGTAAATACTGTATGTAAAACAATATTCAGTAAAGCCCCGTCTCGTAGGGCTATGTTTGAATTGGCATGTTTTAGCGACTGTGGAGAGTTCACACAGCTGCCTCTCCAGCACTCCCTCTCTTCCTGTACGTTTACAGAGCAGAGCCCCCTCCTCCTACTCCTCCTCCTCAGACTCCTCCTACTCCCCTCCTCCTATTCCTCCTCAGACTCCTCCTACTCCCCTCCTCCTACTCCTCCTACTCCTCCTCAGACTCCTCCTACTCCTCCTCAGACTCCTCCTACTCCTACTCCCCTCCTCCTACTCCTCCTATTCCTCCTCAGACTCCTCCTACTCCCCTCCTCCTACTCGTCCTATTCCTCCTCAGACTCCTCCTACTCCTCC
>JAVQKC010144957.1:0-27684 GCA_036025475.1 Philypnodon macrostomus | reverse complement strand
GAAATGTCATCTACTGACATGCGCTTTTGACGCTTGTCATGTGAAAGCCCCTTAAGAGCCGCATGAAACCAGCCAAAGAGCCGCATGAGGCTCGCGAGCCGCGGGTTGGCCAGGCCTGGGCTAAGGCTTTAACATTGGCTCATTCAGTGGGCAAAGAACCGGTTATGTCAATACCTACCTATATTGGCAAGTTTGAAATGTAGACACTGTATTTAGAATTACAGCTAAAGACTACATACTCACAAATGGTATAGTTGTACTGAACAAGTAGTTTTGTCAAAGTTTTAAGATAGCAGAACTGACGACCACATCTTAAGAAGCTGGTATTTGAAAGTGTACATTTGTGCAACCATATTTGTATTCCTTCTTGACATCCAGAAATGTCTCAAAGCATCTTTGATTACGTCACTGGTGACGGTGTCTATTTAAAAACATGAGAGGTTTGGAGATATGGAGAAAACAAACACAATGCTGGAAGGCAAGGTTATAGACGCTCATTTATAAAAACAGTGGGGTTGTGGCAGGAGGAAGAGCGATGAGTCACAGAGACTTACTTCTTGACAGGAATTCTCCCTTCAGGGTTGAGCTGCAGCTTCAGTCGGGTGTATCTGCATTGGAAGAAGCATACATCTTACACAACATGTAAACAGCACTTTTTCAATGTGTCTCTAAATGAATTTATATATATGTTTCTCATCTGTGACTGATGTGCATGTCGACCATCATTCACCATGTCTGTTTACAACTTCATCATTTGCATGTCTATGAGATGCTGCAGTCAAATGATAGAAGATATAAAGACTTGCATATCATGAATATCTTGTGTTTACCTAGCGGGTTGAGGCTAATCCTTGGAAGCCTTTCATTGGCAGTATGCACACAGCCATGCAGCACTAGTACTGCTAGAAATCGCAACCTGAGCTAAAAATAGTACTGCTGCAACAGGAGCCGTCATCATGGGCTAAGCTTTAAGTGGCCACTGGCTAATAATTAATATCCATTACGGTGTCCACTTGATAGGGCAGTGCAGAGGCTACCGGCAAAGTCACTCACAAATGTAATGGTTAAAAGAGGGCACGCTGGGTTTAGGAGGTTTGTTTTGTTCAATGATGACTTGAATTCTAATGTTGGTTCATTGAGAAGACATTGTAAGTTGTAAAGGAAGAGTAGATTGTAAATTTGATGTCAAGCAGAGAACAAAGGCCAGTAATATTGTATGGGTTAGATGAGATGGCCTTTCTTTATCTTCCTTATGGCTCACTGTGCTGTATAGACATGACTTAACATTATCATTCATTCCTTTCACTCAGAAACATGCACACTGACTGAGATTAAACTGCTCATTCATGTCGATAGAATTGTAGAGATAGTATACTATAAAAAACATATTGACACGTGCAGAGCAGATTCAACCATAGAATTATATCTGCCTCCTGCTTAAAAACGACATGTCTTTAGAATGCTGTGACCCTAAATAAACACAACTTGTTGAAGTCTAGTGAGTGGAAAGTGAAAAGGAAAGTGCATCTTAATGTCCTCGTGCGCTTCACCAGTGCTGTATAATTTATCATGAATGAGGGTAAAAAGATAGCCTGCTTCTGTCTGGTTCCTGTTAAACCTGCCTCTTTCCCTTGTACACTTTGATGCTCCACTTTCTCTTTCCTCCTCCCAGACACCTCTGTAGTTAATACTGATTATAATACTGTTTTTTTTGTTTTAACACCCACAACTGGCAGTCGCAGGGCAGACACTTACTAACAGACGACAGTTTACACTCATTGACAGGATTTACCAATTCACAAATACATTAAGTCTTAAGGCAATGATGATGGCCTTACCGGGAGAAATACTTGTGAATAATCTGCACTTCATCATGAATGCAGCGCACACCATTATCGTAAAAGTCGCCTGCCACATGTTTGTATTGATCGCTCAATAATGTCTTGTTGCAAATAAGGACAAGCTTTCTTCCATCTGCCCTGCCCTATGATGTCATAAGACCTTATCCAGCAATTCAATTCTAGGAGGTGATTTTTTGAAGAACATTGCAAAAACAAGAAGACCTGCAACAATTGAGTTTTACTGATGGACCAGCAATCACAGCAACCCTTTCACTTTAGTGAAGGGTGCATGGTGCCACAAAGGTTAGCAAAGGAGATTCTGGGTTAGATTTTCATCTGTTCTTTCGATAGATAAGTATGTGTTAGAAAACTTTTGTATTTGTATTGATCGCTAAAAACATCTTCTATCAAACAAGGACACGCTGGCTTTTCTAGTTTCCCGTTCCCTGCTTCTTCCCCCTGATGTCCAAAGTCCTAATATCCAACAATTAGATTTTAGCCACATGCGGTGGAACATGAGCATCACTTTAGGGATGGAGCTGATGGAGAAGTGCCTTATTTGTAAGCAATGGAGCAATACATCCACCGCTGTGAGCACCCCAGCATGACAACTTGAAATGCTCCATCTTGCCACAATCTCTCTCTATATTACGTGTTTCGATGGCCATTTTTTAATGTATCATAAGTTCTTCAAGTCCTCAGGAGGTGGGGGTTAAAGGTTTTGGTTGGCTGATAAACACGGGCGGAGCTAAACACGGCACAACACATTCTCTCAATACAAAAGTGCAGTCCCACATGAAAGGGCAGTCTATACATATGAATTTCATCTTTGAAATGTATTATGTGAGTTAGATCGATGCAGCTGTAGGCGTTTAGACCTAGTTATTATATAGAAGTGTAATAAAAGTGATTGATTAAAAAACGGACAAATAGACCTGGACAGGCTTAAGGTCAGAGATATACAGAAACCCCGTGGGTAACCTATATTTTCTTCCCAGAACAGCAGAAAAAATACAGGCAACCTTGGCCAAGCACAGTTTGTCTTCTTGATTCCTTTCTGTTTTCCAATGCCATCAATATGAGGTGAAGTGACCTTTATAAGACTTAAGCTTCTTTGGAGAATGGTAAAGGGCAGTATCTTACCTACTGCTGGTACAGATAAATAGGTACATACAAGTAAGTTTTGAAGGGTAGAGTCGTGTTTGGCATTAAGTCTGCATTACGGCGCAGTGGTGGACAAAGAACTCAAAGATGTCTACTTAAAGGTGTAGTTTGTAAAATAACAAAAAGTTAAACATAATGATGATGATGATGATGATGATGATGATGATCTGACCCTGTTCTATGATCTAAAGTAGGTCGTCTGTTAGAGTAAACCACAAAGTCTGATCTGATAGAGGCAAGAGGAGGGTGTAAAGTAAAATAATTATTCTGACAGATTTTGGCTTTAGTTGATTATCTGATACCCTCTCTATTATCTGGTCTGGGGACTGTTAGGACTGCCCCAAAGACTACAAGGAATCATGACCCTGGTTGAATTGTGCTGGGGTTAGAGGATTAAGATTAATAAATTTGTGAGTTTGTGAAGTAAACGTACGCCTTCTCCAGACAGTCCTCTTTGGACGTGTTCTGCACCAGGAGGTTAGATGCCAAACTGAACAGTTCATCGGCCCATTCCTGCAGCAGAGAAAAGGAAAATAAAAACATAAAGAAAGTTATGCAACTTCTGGCACTACATTGCAATATTCAGTATCTCTGACCACGCCTCTATAACTGTATATACAATAACCTTGGAACTAATAGTTACTTTTTGTTTTTGATGGAATTGTGTACTGTCATTTCTTTACGGTTACATATGGCATACTTGTGTATACTATTAAATTATTATTAAAGGTAAATATACAATAGCCCAGAGCTGGACTCAAACCACTTAATCATAAAGGCTCTTTTTTGATACACAGCCCTATCTCACAGCAATACGTATATGTAGCTATTATTGTGGAATATCCCTATTCTACATGGTAAACATATCATAATGTATTTATTGCATTATCTCTCTACTAACAACCTCCAGCAGACTACAGTGCATTTGCTTTATACCGTACATTATTGTCCAGCCCACACTCATTGGTTAGGGTTAGGACATAGAAATGGTTTATAAAAATAGAATTATTGTAGCAGTCATTCTCATGTTACATTGACATCTGTTTGACACAGGATGTTGTCTGCAATGTACATTAGACATTATGTAAACATCAGTGAAAATCCCACACATTTCAATGTCAGGGGGTCATGTAGCAACAGATCATCTAAATTTGAATATATTTATTTGACAGGGACATGCACAGTAATACATTGACCTCAGGGGAAATATGTTTCCTGCATCTCCAGGACAGGACAGGTAGTTTACAAAATGTTACAAAATAATACTGAAATGTCAAAAGGAAGTGACTCATTTGATTAACATGGGATTTACATCTGCATTCACATTCACTGTAGCATATTGATAACCTTGACTTGAGGCCAATGATCACTGCAGTAGTTCCTGTGTTGCTCTTGTTGTGAAACATAACATTTACCTTAGCCGTCTCCTCCTGGAAGGCCATAAAGTTCAGGTACGTGATGTTGACCATGTCAGGGCCGCTCACCACCGTCAGCATCCGGTTCTCCATCTTCCCGGCCAGCGTGCTGACATCCAGCAGCTCCCGCAACTTGGCCTCCTGCAAAAGACAGACACAGAACCAACATTACATACTGTCTGCTAGAAAATGGTTCATTATGTTGCCTCTAGTAGACAGTTTAAAAACATTGGTAGATTACTCGGAAAGAGGACAATAGGTCACTAGGCTTACAAGGCGATACACATGCATTTTAATAACCTCAAAGATTTCACAGTGTCTTGCACAATCTGAAAACCTCCATTAGGTGCACCATATTATAACATTTAAATACTCTGCTTCTCCTATTTATGTCACAGGCCTGGAGCCAATCCAACTTTGGGCCCGAGACGGGGTACATCCTGGACAAATGCCAGTTATTTGCAGAGGTGGCACATACACACACACATAAACTGAGACTGGCATCTTTATTCACTAAAGCCAAATATACAAGGTCATCTATACATACATTTCCAAATATATTCAACTGCATGTACAAGAAGCCTATAACACATCAGAAGTAGAGCATACTATACATGAAATTAAACAGAACTCTCAGAGAAAGGAAGTGCTGCTTAGTATCACTGTGTTTTGTGTTGACAACAGTATCTGGAAGCATGGAGGGAAACAAGCTTTATTCTGCAGTTCACATTGCGTCTGACAGCTGATTTGTGTGATTAATGTGGGGTCGGCCATCTTGAACAAACAGTGTGAAGACCCAGGCACAAAGCTACAGCCTCTATAGATCTGAGCAGTGACTTCGGGCCGGAGACAACAATGGGAGCAGACAGCCCAGGTTAAGTAGTTTCACAGTGTAAATGTATTAGAGTGAGAAGAGTGGAGAGGTGTATTAAGAAAAAAGATCCTGAATGACACACTGGAGTCTATTGAAATGTTCCTCTTCAGGCGGAAAGGTTTTTCCATCAAGAATCAAGGTTATAGCTAAATAGACTTCCCTATTTAAAACACACAAGTGAAAGCATTTCTGTTAGTTTGGCTGAAAACTGTTTAATCACAACCGAATTATCTACTTTCTCATTGGTCGAATAATACCAACACAATATTATGTAACATTAAACACAAAGCTATGGGTTTGAGAATTTCAATAGTCAAGATTAAAAATGCAATACTCTGGGTCCAAGCAGCCATTAATAACACCAAAAAATGAGACATTAAAATGTGTCATGCATTTTGATTTATTTGAACATTTCTATTAGCTAAAGGCAGTAAAGGCAGCTACTGTTGATAGAAGGGATCTGAAGGAGGAATTATGCTAACTGACATTTTAGATATTAATATCCCTTACAAGCTCCCTAAAATTGCATTATTGATTTTTTTTTTTTAATTAAGAATCATAATTGACTTAATCATATAAGATGCAATTTTTTCAAACCGTACAGTGCAATTTATTTCCAGCTTAGGCAAATCTTTTTCATATTTATTACATGCATTTCCGTTCTGATTAGAGTGATTCAGCTTTTTAAAAGAGTTGTGTAGCTTGTAGGCCGCCTGTGGTCTGCAGTAACACAACACCGAGCACTGGCCCCAGTCCAACCTCTAAAGAATTTGTATTCAGTCGAGGCAACTGTCTGTGGAGAACTAAACCAAACTCATTTTAGCAAATATACATTTAAGAAACTGGTCTTTGGTGCGAATCACATAAAAACAAACTACAATGCCTCGGAGGGCGCAAGAGAGGAATTACAATGATCTTTTCCCTCTTCTCGGTGAACCACTACACTAGCTGCATACAAAATGGTTGCTCGGGCTTAATTAACACCACAGAAAAGCAAAGCAGTGTAGAGGATTTCGCCGTGAAAGCAAATGAGCTCCCACTAATTTCACCAATCACACAAAGAGCATTGTGTCCTGTGTTGCACTGATAAATGCCTTGTACACGTCCCACAAGCCTCCCAGCAGCTTAGTGCCACTGGTTATTATCACTATGAACGTTTTTGAGGCTATGGACTTAGCCGGGTTAAAGGTCACGCTCCCACAACAGTCAGCCTGAATATTGTATACAACAGATTCAGTTTGTCTTGTGTGAGAGGTCCCAGCATCTTGTAAATATTCATGTGCAAACATGTTCTACACTAATTAATCAACACACTAACTATTATTTTTTACTTAGTAAGAACCTGAATGGCCTAGAACTTAAAGTAATTGTGCATTTATTACCCAGATGAATGCAAATGCTACTAGGGGAGCAATAAATATTCTATTTTCAGTTTGTAGATGTAGAGCAGGAGTAATGATACAGGTTTTAATTGGTAGTTGTGTTGGTGAAAACATGTTTTTGTAACTACATCAAGAATGCTTCTAAACGAGGGAAATACAGGTATTTGATGGGTTCTTTTTGATAACATTTAATTCTGTTTTCAAATTTACTGTACTGTGGATCTCTTCTTGAGACTCAAAGGCAGGTCAGTATAGGTTGATTGCAGCTTTAATGTTTATTTGAAGTCTAAATATTGTTTGAATTACATAAAATGGTCAACAGATCTGCATTTCTGCGACCGATACCATGATAATACATTCTCTATGGGAAATACATTTAAATGCACATAGAGCTAACACATTGTTAAATAACTTGGGACATGGTTTGGTCTCTCTTGTGTTTCTTCTCTGTGCTTTTCCATACATAACTGCATAACTTATGAGCTAAAATTGCCAAACTCCAGACAATCCCTTTAACCTCTGAATCAATGGGACACAAAATGCTGATGCGAACGGGGATCCATCACTGTCCACTTGTGAGACCCAAATGCCACCGGCCTCATCCATCAAAGTATAAACAGTCTTCTTCAATTTGTTAAAACATACAATACAAAAAGGAGCCTTTGAGGAATAGTAGAGCCAAATGCTGAAGATCAAAAGGCTGGGAGAAAAATAAACAAGACGCAACCAAATTGCATATTTCATTCATTACAGCACTCCCACATCAATACAATTTCAGGCACAGCACGTGGTATTGTTGGCACAGGGTTGATCCGGGGCGTATCAGCTGGAGAAACATGGGCACTTGTGTTGGTGAAGAAAAGTGAAATGAGGCACAGTCTGGGTCCCTGGTGGACGCCACTCTGAGTAAAGAACCTAGAAGAGAGAGAATTGGAATGGCGCTCAGCCATGTGAGTGAAATGTAATTTGTTGGTGGTGCATTGTGGGAGCCCGGTAAAAGCATGGCTGCAGTCCCCGTAACCGCAAAAGAGATTGCAGATTCAGAGGCAAACAAAGAGAGGAGACGGGGCGGGAGTAATGGGGCGGCAGGGGATGGGGATGGCGGCAGGGGATGGGGATGTTGTTGTGAGTTGGGATGTCTGAATGAAGTTTGAAAAATTAAAAACGACATTATAGCTTGGTCTAGATCAATATTAGACAAAGACGGGACTAAAGAAAGATTATGTTTAGGAGACTCTGACACCAAGTCTTTGCCCGATATTAAAATACATAGTATCTTCTAGTTCAGGGGTAAATGCTCTAGCTATTGAGCCATGAAGCCATTGCACAATTATATTTTTTATTTTATTTTATTTGCTGTTGGCCCTGATCATTGTTGTTATGCTTTTTGGCAGCAATACTTTGGCCAAAAAAAGATAATTTGTTCAACATAAAAGTCATGCACAATAAATGCACAATAAACTGTATAAACATGAGCATAAGAAAACCTGGATTTTTCACACCAGTGATTCCCAAACTGGGGTCCGGGCCCCCCTAGGGGTCTGCCAATGTCCTACAGGGGGCCCCCAAAGCAAATCTTAGCTTGAAATGAATCATATTCAATCCAATATCAGTTCAATTGATTTATAGTTACTAGAGAGTGTTGTTTTCAAGGTTTTCAATACAAATTTTGATGAAATACGAGACTTACTTTTGTATTTTGACAGAAGATTTATAGGATTACAGGGGCCGTGGACAATTTTTGGACATTGAACGTGGCTGCGGCACTCTTGACTTTGGGAATACCTGCTTTACACATTTACACACAAACAAATAATGTGAGATTTAGACCAACATGGCACTTGACTGAATGACATGAGGAGTTGGCCAATACTGCTTCTTGCAGCCGGCCCATAACATGCCCAGCATTGTGTTTGTTTCGGCGTGTGTGGTAAGTGTGTCAGGACATTTCCCAGTCATTTAACATTGAGCCCGAGGAAGTCCGCACACTTCCTCTTCCTGCCTTGAGTTCGTCACATACGGCCTCACCTGTCAGCAGCCATACACTCAAGCCCTGTCACACTCTGTCGGGCACCAGGGCGATACGGATTTGGAGTGGCAACCTGGAGTACACACTGCAGGGCATAAAACCGGCAGCACGCCACCTGATCAAACTGGAGGACCCAAATGGAAAGTGTGAACATCAAAGCAAATGTCAGTATGAATGATTGATGATATCCCAACTACCTACGCATATGCCGTGTCAATACAACTTTCAAACTTCTGGCCTTGGAGATGGGAGCGTGTTATTATACTACTTGGCAGCCAAAGCTGGTAAAGAAGTAAAAGAAGAGAGCGGCTCATCTTTAGCATCAGCTTAGAGCCCCAGAGGGTATCCAAGCTGCAGCCTGTCTACCCAGATGCCAGTTGTAGGATTGGAGTGAGAAAATAATGTTTATCTTGTTTTAGACTGACCCAGTGTGAAACTAGTCACAAATGAGTTTGAAAATAGTATTCCAAACAGTTTATTAATTGCTTTAGGACACCGAGTACATTACTCCTTCACAGCTCTCTACTGTGTCCACGGTTCACATGTGACACATTCAATCAGTGTTAAAGGCATAGGAGGCAAGGTGGGTGAAGTGCAAGGCTCTTTATTACCTTCCACGGGCTAGGGCTAAATCACTAACATTGGAGTAAACATTACAGTAAATGTAGAGCCAACCTGGGAATAGGACAAAAATATGCACTAACAAGGTCAAGAGTCAATATAGAAATGAACCCTATCTAACCAAAGTTCGCTATACAGTTTTACTCCACCAACGATCGGCGCAATTGATTCTCTCTCTTGAAATCATACAATTCAAGGTGAGTATTGCTTATTTATGATGCAACTTTTGAGAGTCTTTCACAACACACTCCCTTTTGAGCATGGCTGCACTTTTGTTGCCCCTGTCAGGCACTGCACACGCTACGTCCTCCAGCCTCCAGACAACAGTGTAAAATAAAGAGTCGTTTCAGATAATTTCAGAAAGGTTTCAAATTATGACTACTTTAATACAAATAAATCTCTCAGTTATAGAGGTCTTCATCCAGGGCACAACCACAGGCAGCCTTATTTCACAATAGGCTTTGAGAATGCCATCAGAATGCACAGGGGGACAGGGCTATGACACTGTGGAGCGTCGCTGCAGGTTACAAGCAATGCACCACTTCTCCCGCTGCTGGCTAGCCTTGTTAACTAACCGAGCGGCAAGATGCTTCTGGTGGGCCGGGGAAAATCCTCAGGCTTTTGGATGAAATGATTGGATATCCAGCCGTGGGTGGTGTGCTCTGCCTGCTGCACAGACAATGCCACTGTTTTGTAAGTGCGGCAGTAGATAGTGAAAAGATAATGCATTTACTATGTACGTTGTTAGTCTGTAAATGAGTTTTTGTGTATAAAGCTCCAGTGGCAGCATCTCCGGAGCATTTAACCCACAGTAAAGCTCATCGTGAGACGACTCCTTCTCCTGGCGGTGGTTATTTATTTAAAAGGGTCAGGCTGCTACACTAGAGCATGATTTAAACATTAGCACACATCTTAATGTACACACACACACACACACACAGAGCTGAAACACTGATCCCATTAGAAGAGAGGGTGGTGTCTGTCACTCGGATAAAGACTTTACCCTAATTGTGCACATATTCTGTATGCACGTACACACCAATATGGAGACTCTCTGAAACATAATAAGGGCTACAAAGTATTAGAAAAACATGTACTGACTGCATAGACTGGCTTTCATTCATAAAAACCTTAGATACTGATTGGTCTCCACACAGGAAGCATACTGCTACGTCATATTTGAGCCATGTAGGAAAAGCTAACAAAACTAACTTTACCTTTTCTGACATTTTCATCAAATTAGATCCATTTGTTTTTTGGGTATATATAGTATTGTATTAACTTAATCTGAAGATGAAATATGAATACTGCAATTGGTGTTTTGGTTATACAAAAATCTATTGTATAACCCAGAATAAAGATATAATTATAGCTTATTGAAGTAGGATTCTCTCAGATAGCATGATTATCAGTGTCTACAAAACTTTATTTTCGCAGTAAAAACCTAAGCAGCAGGCAGATTTTAGAAGCTGCACATAAACACACTTACATAAACAGTCTAAAATAACAGCATAGACTACACTCACACAGAGGGAACTAAAGTCGGAGTTTTCACTACAGGGAGACTCCATGTAGTTCAGCTTTAAAGCTGTTCTGCTGATCAAACGGCCTGTTTGATTCTGCCTCACCAGTGCAGTCTTTTATATAAGGAACGCCAGCACCCGCCGTCTGCTCCCATTATAGCTCTGTAGTTCTTGTTAACTTCCTCAGCCTGAAAAACACAATCATTCTACTTCTGGCTTACATTCAAAGCTGTGTACTGATAAAGACCCAGCAAAACTCAATCAGACGATGTGTACCGAGTAGACCAAGGCAAATAGAAAAAGGGATCACAAAGTCTATCTTTCTCTAATGAATGGATCTCTGTTGCTCTGTTTCATTATACTTAAAAAGAAGACATACAACCAACCAGAATCCAAGGGGGATCTGCAATATGAAGAATCCTTTGGGGCTTTAAGACACTAATTGAAAAGAATATATAACAATTAGCCAGATAAAAAAGACATTCTTTACCCCAGCAACTATGGGCCTTAGATGGGGTAACCAGTGGCAGAACCTGAATAGAGCCAGGACACAGAAATGTAAAGGCAACACTCATGAAGGTCACTTGGCCCAAGGATCAAACTCAAATCTCACTGCTAAGAGACAGGAGGGCTCAGCACCCATGCATACGTAATCAAATTTGATTCTGGGATACATGTTATTCAGTTTTTGCAGTACCCGCAATGATCCTGACACAAAATGAAGGCAAATTATGAAAGGGATTGTGAAGTCTATATTTCTGGGGCATCTGCTCCTTAACCCCTCATCTATAAGGCTCACTGTTGCTTTTCATTATTCTCCCACATCTTCATAACTCATCGGAGCACTCAAGTGTCAGTGGACGCAGACCACCACAGCTTCATGAGGCGGAGAATTGCCCACAAGGCCAGGAGGAAAAGGTCAGCGCTTCATCCATCAGCTGTCACGTGGCGCATCAATGACTGTGTGTGTGTGCTGCTGTGGACACATCAAAGACTTTATGTAAAATTTAACACAGGGTTTTGCTACTGGTCGGAGGATGACTAATTTATTCCTCTTCTCTTTTAGATGATTTTTCTTGTACCTGAAGCCATCTGGCTGTCTGTGGATGTACTGGCAAGAGTCCACCCAAATTAGTCATCGCTGTTATTTTCAAAGAGATGAAACTGGTGTGTGTACAGGTTAATGCCCCAACCAACTGCTTTGCATAGCGGTCTACCAAGTCTGAGGGGCTAAGGGAGACATAACCCTCAAGAAAGATTTTCGAGCAATAAAAATCATGGATAAAAAGCCAATCAGCCATCATCATGGCCCCATCCTTAAGAAATATAATTCATTGATAGCTTTATCAAGTTCTGTTTCTTAAATGAATTCACAAATGTCATATGTACAGGATCTGGATTACTTTTGTTCAGGTCATAAAGTGGTTTATCCTATAAGCCTTAGTGTGGAGTGTCTTTGAACTGGTTATTGACAGGTATAAAGTCTAATATGTCTTCTCTTCATGCAGTGTGACTGAGGGCTGCTCAAATGGAAAAAGGAATCTTGATTATGTTATAATTGCACAGCCAGGGACGATCATTGGTTCTTTGATGCATGTGCCAGCAGTAGACAGGGCTCTCTCGTGTAGGCACACTTAACAATCACTCATTTACCGCCACTCTCTCCGATAGGGCCATTTCATTAACCCTGAAGCAGCCAGACATGAAACGAGAAATAGGCGACCGGGCCGAAGGGTAGACCCGCGGCACAAATCTTAACTCACAATGACAGGCACCCATTTTTTTTGTTTCAGATTAGCAGACCAACATTCACACCCAATACTGCACCCAATTTGATGACACGGGCTGTACGAGAGGAAGAAAAAGCGAAAATTGCTTTAAGGAAAGAGAAGTTATACAAGCTGTGCATTACTAATTGTATATCATGAATAATCAAATCAAAAAATGCCATAGCCTATTACAGTAAATCCTCTGAGCGGTCACATTTTATTCGACTTCTCTGTCAGAGTTTCATTATGCCCTCAGGGAGAGCCAGACTCCTCACTCCGGGTAGGAATGCATTAAATAAAAATTCATAAGGCAGGCCAGCTTTTGACAGATCAGTCCAGAAACTTCTATAATTTAGTTGAATCACTTTTGATTTGACTCCAGACAGTTTCAAGTGTCAATTTATGTTCTTCATCTGATGCGTATAGGAAAAACTGAACCACTACCATCTTTAAAATATGATGACAATATAATGCTAGGTACAATTATTGGCTCCTAAGGTTCCAAGTAACTATGGGCCTTAGGTGGGATAAACATTGGACAATTCTCACTCACACCGTGTACTAGCGATATGTTAATTCATTCATATTCAGCGTATTTCCTTTAGGGGTTGTTGGTGACTAGAGCCTATCCCAACAACAATGGGGCATAGGCGAGGTACACCCTGGGGAGTGATCAGGTAGTCACAGGGCTGACATATATTGACAGAGAACCATTCCTTAATTAGACTCGTCTGTAGGGGGCTCTTACCTCACTCTACCAAGCACACCAAAACATTTGATAATGCATTTCATTTTTTGATGCCATCTTAAAAGACCAGCATAAATTGGGAATAATAGGCACCTGTCCACTTGTGTAAGAAAAAAATAATTGCCTGAAACCCCAACCACAGAAAACAGAGCAGTGCTAATTCAGCCCTCTGCCATGCATGAAAAACTCTTGACATCTAATTGAAGGTGCCATTAAGAATAAGTAATCTTCATTCATGGTGAGTGTGCCCCAACAGCGGCTGACTGCAAACACAGCCTCTCCACAGATAAACTGTCAGATTTAAGAGGCGACTGCCAGACAATGGCAGATGATGTCAAATAGGGCCAGACTTCTCAACATTTCCACTGCCAACATGTCATCATGAGTCTAGACAATTGACTTTTATTCTTTAGTGGACATGATGATTTTGCAGATTTCTTCCCTAGTCCTCGAATATTTAAAAGTTTTAGCTGATTTGAGTTGAAGAAAAAGGTAAAAATCAGAATTCAGACAGCTGCAAACATGTGGCCTATCAAATGGTCATGAAGGATAGATTTTTGGGATATGGTAAATAACTTGGTATGACATGGGTTGATGGAAACATGGGCCTATGTCAGGGTTCACGGACACCCTAAATGTAAAGTAATCCTCTAAATTACTGTTAAATATAATAAAACGGCATTATCAAATTTGTATATCTAGATTGACACTGATGATGATCCATATAGATGAATGTCTTAGTTTTCATAATCCAATCTAATTCACGATATATCTATTAGCTCACTCCTAATCCTTACTCTATATATTATTAAAGCCCTTCTCTTTCCCGTAATGGCTGGAATGACAAGTCTTTTCAGTGACTCAGTTGAGTGTTCAGAAGATAACTTGGGGGCTTTAGAGGGAATCAAGGCTTCAAAAATGAGGGGGAAATTGGACAATCTGGCCGAAAAATCTGCTTTGCTCTGCTACAAAGACAACTCATGGACCATATGAGGGATATTAATACTGAAAAAACAGCCAGCCAAAGGACAATCCAAGTACATTTTACACATTAAAATGCATAGATTCATTGCTGTAGGTGGTTTTATAAAAGGCCTAATTATATATATATTAAAAAAAGCTTATAGGCAGCTGTGTTAAAAGTATATTTGCATATTTATCTAATCGCAGCTCATACAGGGAACACAAGAGAATACACATTTTCAGTTAATGGCCAGAAACAGATTTTTGTGGCATATGCCTAAGAGACAAGGGAATGGAGTGAAGCTGACTGGCAGCATGGATAGAGAGAACATAAAAGCTTGGAGGGCAAGACATGCTCGTAATTAGACAGCAGAGACCAGTGCTGCCACTTGCCTGAGTTTCCTGGAAGGTAATTTGTATCATTGCAAGGACAGAATAAGATTATAAAGTTGACATGTTTTGTAGACTGGATATTTCCATGAACAGAAACAAAAGGTGTAGTCTGTAAATTTCCTCAAATAAGTGAAAAATGTTAATTGCCTATAATTGACTATCTGGCCCTGTTCTATGATGTAACGTGGGTTGTTTATAGTCTGTAGAGGCCAGGGGAGGGACTAAATGAAAATAATAATTATAACAGATTACCTATTTTACATCATAGATCAGGGTCAGATAAAGCATTTTTTTAATTTTAGAAAACTTATGGACTTACGGTAGTGTTTGAGGCTCCAAAAAGGCCCAGATGATATGGCCAATCACATGATAACAGCTTAATACATTACATTAGATTAACAACCTGCTAAGAACTCAGAAGAGAAGGAAGTTCAGAAACTGCTGACCTACATTTATTCTCACATACAAGGGTTCAAAAAGAGTTCTGGATGAGAATTGCTGATGCTAGCGGTCAGAGAAGATTCAAGATGAATTTAGGCCTACGCTGTCGTCCCCAACAGCAAGGTGTATATCGGCAAAACGGCCCCATACGTCTGCCACAACTGCTATGGCACCAACGGGCATCTTAATCAGACATTGTGTGATTTCTAAGGGTTTTTATATTGTTAATGAGCAATTAAGAGGCCCTGTGGGAAGAGTCTATTTGACTTTTCTGATTTGTCTGGATGTTTGTGGAGGATGTTTTTGCCAAATTTTGTAAATTTCCCTAAAACTACATTCTTCTTTCAGTCTAAAGGGGGCGCTATAGAGGTAATGGCATCATATTGGTCAGATGTGTTCAAGGCCGGGGGGTAATTAGGTATTTCAGGTTTGAGCCTAATCGGGCAAAGTATATGAAAATTAGAGGGTGTCAAATATACCTGACCTCCCATGTTCAATTCAAAATGGCCGACTTCCTGTTTGTTGTAGGGTGGGGTCATAATAATATTTTATGTTGGGTACACTGTGGAGAATCACTGTACCAAGTTTCATCAAGTGTGTCCAGAGTCCCATAGGGGTCAAAAGTATTTTTGAGTTAATACGTTCCCAGTTTAGGGCAGTAATTAATGAATTACTTAATTCATATTCATCGTAGAAGTGCCAAAATCAATCCAGTTCGGCGTCTTTATGATATGTACCTGTGCGCAATAGTTGAAACTGATCCGAAGAGAAATAACAGACTTTTCAAAACTATTTCAATCCTTTCTTGTTTTGTCCCAACAGTGAAATTGACTTTTTTGAATTGAATTTTTGGTATTGCAGAAAAAGGCTTACTTATGCTTTTAAACAGCAATCAATCCAGTGCTCACCCCTGGCCTTAATCAACTGTTTTTGTCTGGCCTTGTCAATGTCAATACAGCCGAAAAATATCAAGACATAATGCTTTTACTTCTTGGTTTGATGAAGTGGCATTTCGACACAGCTACTAAGTTTGCGTATTTTGTCAAACCTTGTGAGTTGATTCTTATGGTCTGAAAGAAAAATGTCATGTTTGCCAGACTCTACCCCTGTTATACCCAACATAGATATATCTTGGGATTAAATATGAGCTTTTTGTGGCTCGTTTGTAAGTTGTAAGTTAAAACCTGCCCATAAGTTTCAATCTGGTGTCGGCAAGAAGCCCTCTACTGAGACTGCCTTGTTAAAAGTCTCCAATGATATATTAATGGCTGCAGACTCTGGTTCGGGTCCCAGCCCCTGTACACGCTGTCAGGCCCTCCCGTGGACCCACCACCCACGGGAGGTACCATGGTGCAATGTGGATTGGGCGGTGGTCGAAGGCGGGAGTTCCCTGCTTAGACTGCTGCCTCCGCAACCCGGTTTCGGACAAGTGGATGAAGATGGATGGCTGGATGTTTTCAGCTTTTGACGACCACAACATTCTGTCACATTGAATGCTAAATGAGTTGGGCCTTTCCCGGGACTGTTCTTAAGTGGTTTTATTCCTATCTGAGCAACAGAACCTTTTACCGTTTGTAAATAATATAATGTCACTCCTCCGTTGAATGGTGTTCCTCAGGGCTCAGTCCTAGGCCCACTTTTGTTCCTTCTGTACATCAGCCCTCTTGGTAGATCATCAACAGCTTTACTAATGTAAACATTTTATATCTTGTATTAAGTACTGGCTAGCTAATAACTGCCTTCAACTAAACTCCAGTAAGTCTGAAACTCGAATCATTGCTCCTGAACAGAAAACTCCCGTCATCAAACACCTTGGTTCTCTTAGCTCCTCTTCCAGGCTGAGTCCCAGAAACCTTGGTGTTCTGTTTGACCAGTCAATGTCCGTGGACAGCCATTCAAAACGTCTGGTTGAAAACTGCTTTTTTTCATTTGAGAAATATCTCTAAATTGAGTTCAATTGTATCCAAATCCAATTCAGAGTCCAGAACGCTCCAGCAAGGCTTTTAACAGGACAGAACAGAAGGGCAGACATCACACCGGTCTCATCCTTTTTACATTGGCTTCCTGTCAAATGTAGAACTGATTTTAAAATTGTAGTCTTAGGCCCAATATATCACCACAATGATCGCTTCTTCTGGCCGCACTCTTCGGTCCTCGGGCCAGAACCTCTTGAAGGTCCTTCAGAGATGGTATAAAACTCGGGGGAACCTGTCCTTTCAGGCAGACTTTGGAGCGCCCTGCCCTGTCTCTACGTGTGGTCGACTCTGTTGATGGTTTTAAAATGCAGCTGAAGACACTTCAGACAAGCTTTTAGTTAAATGGGTCTTATATTTTTATTTGCTGTTCCTGTTTTATATTTAGTTTGTATTTATTGCACTCTGAAAGGTGCTATATAAATAAAGCTACTTATTTAACCTAACCTAAATTCAAATCGTATAAAGTCATACTAAATGTGAAACACAAGTGAAGCATTAACATAATTTATTAGTCAACTTGAAACTCCATATTACTCATAATGTCTTTATGTAATTATTATTTTATTTAAATGTTATCATTTCTTTTTATTAACCCCATCTTCATCATAACCAAATTTAAGTCTCACATAATACAATATACAATCATTCAAAGTATATTTTTCTCCGGACTTCTCTCGACTTTTATTTCAAATGCGTTTTTATTCCTGCCTCAGTGCTCTGCTGCAGTCCTTCAGTGTCAGTGTGTCCCAGTGGTGTCCATTATAAACCTGTACAGAGGCAGTGGGGTCTGCTGCTGAGGCTACATGACTCATTATCTGTGTTTAAACTCTGTTAAAGTAAAACCAGGATAGAGAAACAGATAGATAGATTTTGTATTCAGATATGAGAAAACAATAATGATGTCGAGGAAAAACAGGTATGTATGGAAAAACATGTTTTCAAACCCGTCTGTCTTAGCGCCTATGGGCATTAGGCGGGGCACACCCTGGACAGTGGCCAGTTAGTCACAGAGCTAACATAGAGACATGCACCGATAGACAACCATTCACTCTCACATTCATTCACTATGACACATTTAGATTCTCCAGATCACCTACACATGCATGTTTTTAAACAGTGGGAGGAGTATCTGAAGAGAACTCCAATCAGAGAAGCCAAAGCTGGCTGGCCCAGAAATCAATCCCACAATCACATCTCTAGAGTGACTTTTAACACACTGATAAAACTGTCTTGTAATGTGTATAGAGGCAGCACGGTGCTGATAGTGCTACTTTTGCTATTTCATCACACACTGGCACATCAAGGAGGACTATAGGCTAAGCATCCAACAAAACAATAGGAACAGATGGTTTATGAAATCTCAAAATACAGTTACTAACAATATACAAACAAAAGCAAATGTTATAGCAAGACAAACGTAAGGCTCATTTCTACTGCCATATCATACGTAAATGTATCTGTGTGTTCTATACATGTTTAACATCAGAGCATTTATACTTCCATGCATTTTGAACGTCAACTTATATGTTTTTATAATAACCAGTAGGGGGCACTAGACATTAGTCAAAGATTTTACCAAGACAGGAGGCGAGAAAGAATACAACAAACATGGTGTTTTTTCAGAAAATCAGACAAAACAGGGGTTTGTGATGTCTTTGAATATACAGAGACCTACAGCCTGTGACTCTGTTTGGGACGTTGAACAGCGCTCACTCAGGCCAACGCATGTACTGCTCCTTTGGTACTCATCCACAAGCTCTCTAGAGACGGACCTAACTACTGACAGAATCAACGCAGAGGACAGACAGTTTGAATATCCGTCTGCATTTCAAACGTAGAGTATACATTTTGTTAACAATAAAAGACTGTTTTGTGTAGAAATGTTGAGCTTGTTAATTATCTTAATATTTTTAACTGTATTTTATTTAACTTTTGTATCATTTAACATTGCTTGTGTTAGTTTATTAGTGTTCCACTGGACCCAACTAGCTTTATTTTATTTTATATTATATAGAAAATTTCTCGTCAGTTCAGGATTTTGTGAGCAATTTTTGTGATTGTTGCTAGCATGCCTGTATTCGTCTTAAAAGTTGCAATAAAAGTTGTGATTGTTTTTTTTCTCTGTAATTTACAAGTAAACAAGTACCAGTGAAGAAAACATACACTGTGAACAGTTAATAAGATGCATTTTCTAAACAATATTGGTTAGGGTACCTAAAACAAAACTCAGAACTCAAAACAGCTCATCAAAACCGCTCATCAAAACCTAGGCCAAGAAGCAGTTATCGGTGATCATAGTAGAAAATGCAAACGCTTTAATAGGTTAATTCAATTTTTTTTTATGTTTTAAAGACAAAACTAAAACATAATATAATATATCAAAAATAATGGACCTATAGCCTAATAGAGCCAAAGGGCATAGGCTATAAACAGCTTGGGTGTTCTAGGAACTCTCCTGTTGTCTGATGTAGCCTGAAAACAGACCAATATAGACTACACATTGTAGGTTCTATAGTTTTTAAATAGATCATATTCTGAAATAGCCAACGTTAAAATGATATTGGCCATGTAACATCAAGTTCTCTCTATCCCTGCATGTTAAACATTGATCGAGCAACACATAACATCCAGTGTCTAGTCCATCTCAACTTTACTGTCTGTTCATCAGCTGCATTGATCAAGCACGTTCACGAGTCCCTCAATGACCGCAGTGACCTGGGCGTCAGTGGAGAGGAGCATGCTGTTGGGGAAGGAGGGGGGGTCACATATTTAGGCTGTAATGCAGAGAAGATGCAGCGTTTCAAGCTTATAAAGTCGACATCTAGGCAAATGTTACGAGATTTAGAGCAAACCCCTAATGATAATTGGTCAAAGTTGTGGTGTTTTGGTCAAAGTTGCAAATAGTGTAATGCATTAATAGGTGTGACATCCTGGAGGGACTGTCTTCTTACTAAAGGATTCTGATATAGCTATATGGACCTGTGTGTGAGAAAACTATTAAACATGCCTCCTGCTGTGTGCATGTGAAAAGTGGGCATGTTCCAGAGTGCGCATGTGTCCATAATCAAGCTAGCCATTAGCAGAGGCCTAAGGAAACACGAAGTCGGAACAAAATGAGTTTTTTCATTGTTCCTGCCCTGCTCTGTCATCAGTCACTGTCCATCTACACACACTTTTACTGCTGCTGCTGCTGCTGCTGTACAGAAATGCTTTTACTGCAGAGAGGGAACATGAAGAGAACGCAGTCAGTGCCTCAATATTATATCACAATACCCCCTTTCTATGGTAAAATATGGGAGATGGATGGTGCACAAAAACATTAGATACAGTTAATAACCATGTGGAATATTGCAATATTTTGGAGCAAGTTCAATTCAGAGGAAATTGTTTATTTACTTACTTCAAAATAAAGAACAAGGACTAAAACAAGGCCAGAGTAGGACTAAAGGAAGAAAGGATCTCATTTTCATTTAAGGCCTTAATGGGAAAAATACACTGCATATGTCGGTTTAGAGCATGGGGCTATGTTTGCGATACTGATATTGCCTTTGCTGTTAGTGTGTTAATAAAAAGTGTGTGATATATTGCGCAGCGCTGAAATACTTAATTACCTCAGACATTCCCACACAGAGAGATTTTATATATTAAGCATGAGATATGTAACTACTCGGGGCAGCTTAATCAGACATTGTGTGATTTCTAAGGGTTTTTATATCGTTAACAAGCAAATTAAGATGCCCTGCCCTCAAACCATGACAAACATGGGAAGGGTCTATTTGACTTTTTTGATTTGTCTGGATGTTTGTGAAGGATGTTTATTGCCAAATTTTGAAAATTTCCCCAAAACTACTTTCTTCGTAGTAATTTGTGATTTATTTAATTGTCATTAATCGTGGATGTACCAAACTCAATCCAGTTCTGCGTCTTCATGATTTTTAACTGTCTAGAAAAGTTGCAAAAGATCCAGCAAAGCCTGAGTTATTGCGCTCACAGTTTTGGCCCGTAATTGATTAATTACTTAATTAATTAATATTCATCGTAGAATACTAAAATCAATTCAGTTCAGTGTATTTATGATATGTACCTGTGGTTAAAAGTTTAAACTGATCCGACAATTTGTTTTTGAGTATTTGCATTCACACATAGGATCTGCGGTCGCGGACCAACGTGGTTCCATAATATTGTTGTTTTGCTGATATAAATATATATAGCCAGGACTGTTCACTAGTGATCCTCACCCTCATTCACGGTCAGCACCAGAGACTAACAGAAACGCACCCTGTCTCGTGATGGACGAGGGTCCCAGGGGTCTGCTGTAATCTGCAGAAAGACTCCAGCCTCACGTCTGCACAATGATGAAACCAGACAGAGAGGAAGAGGTGTCAGAACAGAACATTAGAAGTACCGCTGTTTGGATCACAACTCTGGGCTTAATCATGGTTTCAAAGTCCTAGATGTCCAGTATGGCCTGCATCATCAACAAACTAGCACATGGTTCCATAAAATATATTTCATATACCTCCACTGGCTGTTGGTCAACACAGCTTTTCATGTTGACATTACATTTAAAGATGTTGGCCCAGTTTTCTAAAAATCCAAATACGCCAACATCTGCAAACTGCAAACAATCTGATAAATCCAACTGGCACCAAGAATCCATCTGCTATTTTCAAAAGGAAATCACCTTCATTTATTTATAAAGGGTGTTCCAATCAGTCAAGTCTATAACACAAATGTCTTACTATACACACATTTATAATCAATGTTTCTATTTACCAAACATGTTTTAAATTTGTCTGTGGCTTGTCGAGGTCACACCATCTGTATTGATCTAGATTTTTAATAAACCAAACCCATGTCTGACATTTATAAACACTACAGTACACTGGAGTAAGATGTAAATGTCAGCAGTGATTGTGTATGGACCTAGTGCATGTTAAGATGGAGATAGATGGATTGATGGAGAAGGATAGCTCCATTTCTTAGTCACAACAACGGTATGCACAGTACGCCAGTATTTCAAAGCATCTGCCTTTCTTCAGATGTGGGGAAAAAAATACTCAAAATGTACAGATTTTCATGTATAGGTGAACTGGAGAATCTAAATGCTGAATGCTAAATGGTGATTGGGTCACTAAACTGAAACTAACCCTGCTTCAGGCCCATAGTTACTGGGGTAGGCAATCACTGAATGAATGGCTATTGATTCTGAGCATATCTTTATCTCAGTCTTATTCAATGTAAGCTGAATGAGATGACGGTTCCCGGGCAAGATTTTTTTTTGTTATTATGTACATTTCAGTCCTATTACATTATGGATTTACATAATACACAGCAGCCAAGCCTTTCTATTCTAGTTAATAACCAAATAAATATTCAAACTGCTGTCAGCATAATACCACAGGCCCATGATAGTCTCTGGAAGCTCTTTATAAACACTAGGTCCAGGTTCCACTTAAATCAATGAAGAGTAATGATGTACAGTAACTGTTAACGACCTCCTCAACAATCTCTCACTGTCTATTCCTCATTAGGCTACTGGGCTGTTTAGAGATTCAGATGGGCTTATTTGTCATGGTTAACACATCAAGATCATCAATCGTCATGGCTACTGTACAAAACACACATTGGCCACTTTATTAGGTAGAGATTTACTTGTTTGTGAGCTCAAATTAGCCTCGATAACTAGGATCTTTGATGTTTTCCCTTCAGTTAATTAGGTAGGCCAATAGTGTCTCATGTACAAAGCAGGGCCTTGTTGCCTCATGCATTTGTTAATGAACTGTTTATGTTCAACGGCACATACAGAACAATGTGTTTTCATGTATCTGGGCTGTTTTTCTGTTTTGCCTAAATAAGAGGATCAAGGGCTTGGGGTTTCTATAGAAGACACAACCTAATTAGCAACAATGGATATTAAAGAAACACAATATAGGTAGCCTCATTTTATTGAGAGGGAGTCTTTACACACCAACCCACCCTATAAATCAGCTCTGTTTAGACAGGGGTGTGAGGGGGCGAGGACTAAACAGGACTAGACCCAGGTCTAAACCAGGTCTAAACCAGGTCTAGACCAGGTCTAGACCATGACTAGACCAGGACTAAACCAGGTCTAGAACCAGGACTAAACCAGGACTAGACCCAGGTCTAAACCAGGTCTAGACCAGGACTGGACCATGACTAGACCAGGACTAAACCAGGTCTAGACCCAGGACTAAACCAGGACTAAACCAGATCTAGACCAGGACTAGACCAGGACTAGACTAAGACTAAACCAGGTCTAGACCCAGGACTAGACCAGGACTAAACCAGGACTAGACCTGGATTAGACCCAGGACTAGACCAGGACTAAACCAGGACTAGACCAGAACTAGACTTGGAGTAGACCCAGGACTAGACCAGGTCTAGACCCAGGACTAAATCAGGACTAGACTAGGACTTAACCAGGACTAAACCAGGAGTAAACCCAGGAATAGACCAGGACTAAACCAGGACTAGACCAGGTCTAGACCCTAGACTAGACCAGGACTAAACCAGGTCTAGACCCAGGACTAAACCAGGACTAGACCCAGGTCTAAACCAGGTCTAAACCAGATCTAGACCAGGACTAGACCAGGACTAGACCAGGACTAAACCAGAAATATACCTGGAGTAGACCCAGGACTAGACTAGGTTTAGAGCCAGGACTAAACCAGGACTAGACCAGGACTAAACCAGGCAAAAATCATCCAGACACAAGGAGAAAATACAAACTCTACAAAAAGGCCCCACTGCTTAATCCAGAAATCGAACCTGCAACCTTTGCCACCATATAAAGTCGATACTCTACCCCACTTTACATAGCTATGACGACAGTACTGGCTTCCACTGTCAGCACATCACTCTCACAGTCGCAGATTAATTGTGCATAAAAGCCTGTTGCATGAGTATGTAATTTATGGCTCATTAAATAAAAACATTATGATCTGAACCAACAGCGCCAGCATCTGTTGCCAATCCATCACCTCGAACATTACAAAAAAGGAACATCTAGATAAATTGAAATTACTTGATTAGACCTATGTACTTATTAGGCCTAGTCAGGAATGTAAAGATTTTTTTTTTGTTAGGTTATTTTTCAAATTTCTCTATAGCGTTACAAAATGTCCACCAACACCGCGTCGTTGGCGGACATTTTGTGCCGCTTTGAAGAATAAAAGACGCAAATCAAGATTGATATTTTGATTTTAACTTATTTGAACTAAAGTAGATATACATTTTTTGTATTAAATGGAATATCCACATTAGCAAAGTGTGTTGACAAACATTTTGTGCCAAGAATAAACAACTCAAATCAAGTAATTTTTACTTTTGATCCAGATATTCATTTTTGCAGTGTAGAGCTTTCATTCTTTAACAAACTCTCAAAAAGGGGCTTAGGACTGCTCAAAAACAGAAAAAGGTATAACCTAAGAGAGAAGAGAGACTAGATGTCCCACTTTGCGTTGGACCGCACAGCATTTTCATCTCAAATCGTGTCCCACAAGTTCAAGCGTTATCCCACATTTTAACTCATGCACAAACACTTTATTGATCTACAGTCACTGATTAATGAATATTTGTTCTACATGTTCATGAATCTCTACAGTTAGTATCAGATTAGAAATAGACTCTCTCTATTATGAAGCTGATTATATTAGACATGCTGAATGACAATATTTACTATAAGACTAAACAAGGACTAAACCAGGGCTAAACCAGGACTAAACCAGGACTAAACCAGGGCTAAACCAGGGCTAAACCAGGACTAAACCAGGGCTAAACCAGGACTAAACCTTAGAACTGGAATCACATCTCATGCTAAGGCAATGCCCCTACCCCCAGACCTGATCTCAAACCAAGGATTATCTACTTCAAGGGTAAATGCTGTATCCATTAAAGCCTTTATATCTCACAATTGTAAATAATCAACTAACTAAACCTTACTATCAAAATATTGTGCAGCCCTATTTTAATTTAGTACCGCCTTGAGCCAATCCAAAGGGCCTCCTTCTTCTCCCCAATCTTTTATGTACGTGTTTATTCTGGTGCGCCACCTGTTCCCCCGGTGGACAGATTGCGATGCTAGCGACCCGCTCACCAGATGCTAAACGAGCAGCTAATTGTGCTTGAAGAACATAACGCTAAGCTACAAACATTCTCTCCAGTTTAGACTGGATTTATAGGCGCACTGGAGTCGGAGGATGGATGCTACAAGTTCAGTTCTAAATGGATAAAGAGGGGAGTCTGTATGTCCTCGCCATGTTACTGTGGGTTCTCTCTATGTATAATTGAACTGGAGAATCTAAATTAATATATTTGAGAGTGAATACTGGTCTGTCTGTGAGTGTCTATGTGTTAGCTATGCGAACCTGGTAACAGCCATTGTGCAGGCCCAAAGACCTCTTTCAAAGCATTGTTCCTCCACCAAGGCAGATCCCTCCCAAAAAATTTAAAAACTGGTCATTGTGTAATTTCTGACCTGATCTGGATCTGTCCCAAAATCTTATCAATTGTTCCTTGTGTCATTCCTGATCTTCCCTGAAAACTTCATCCAAATCCAAATGGGCTTTTAGATTCTCCAGTTCACCTATACATGCATGTCCTTGCAAGCATTGGGAGGAAAAAGAGAGAACCCACAAAAACACCGAAAGGACATTCAGACTGGCAGAAAGTCTTGCCCAAAGACATGCCAATAACATGCCAACGTAGTAGGTAACGCTTAACCTCCTGCAACTGCCACTGAGTCCCTGCTTCATGCCGAGATCACAATTCCAATTTTATTTTTTTAAATAATATACACGCTAGCATTGTTACAGTAAAAATGAAAGTGAAGAGCAGAGCTTAGATGCACTGTAGCACAAATCAACAATCTTCTCAGAACATCGCCATATCACACACACCTATTTGTAACTCCCTTTACCATCTCCTGTTCTGCTTTCAGATCCATCACGCAGTAAGACGCAGTTGGACACATGTCTCTGACCCTAGGGATGTCCAAACTGCATTGTCTTCATCCATCACTGTCTTTGAGGCTCATTCTGAGACAAACCCAGGCCTGCAGCTCTTTCTAATGACTCCACTCACATGTGAAGATACATTCTTCATTTTCCCGGATACACTGCGGCCGCCTCCAAGCTCTTCTTCTGCTCTCCAGTTCCCATCTCACATGTTTCATGGCTTTCTTGATATGACAGCCCTGAGACTAACCCTGCCTATGGCCCATAGTTATCCTAAAAAGCATTGGCCTTTTCTGGTAGAGATGTTACATGTTTCTTAGCCCTTTCTCTATGAATAAGCCCTGAGACAAACTGTCCACTGAACTCCACCTAAGGCCCAAAGCCCTCCATAGTATCTATTGTCAATATGTCTTACAATGTTTACAAGTGGACAGAAACAGTGACAACATCCACTCTCAGTGATTCACTGTGGGGCATTCAGAATCTTCACCTACACCTATACTTTGGACAGTAGGAGAAAGAGGTGAGAACCCACAGTAACACGAGGAGGACATGCAGACTCCTGATTGCGAGTGAAGAGGCATACAGCTCTGTATTGCCATTCTTTATCTTGGCTACTCAGAGCAAGGGCACCTGTGCAGGTTTCTCTGATTTAGTCTTGGTCTAGTAGTCATATTTAGTCACATTATGTTTGAAACTTCAGTGAGCGATAGCGCTTGCCTTCAGAATTCCAGACGTTTGTGCATCCTCATAGCATAGCTGCTGCATCTGTGAGATCTTCAGAGCAGTTCCTGTGCTCCATTTGTCTGGAGGTTCAGCACAAGTGGTTCTCTCTGCAGAAGACTCAGGCTCAGAGCCATCACATGGTGGAGCAGAGGCGTCTGAAGATCCAGGAGATCCGCCGCTCACTGGAGCTTAATCAGAAAGCTGTGGACAGAGAGAGAGCCACAGGCCTCCAGGTTTTCACTGCTCTGATGCTGTCTGTTCAGAGGAGGTCACAGCAAAACACAGACTCTCACACTCTGAAGACCATCTCCACTTTATACAAAGCTCCACTTCACTGAGACCTGCTGCAGCCCCGAAGGCTTTGAGACACACTGCAGCCACAGCTCTGCCTGAGCTGGAGTTTCACTGAAGAAACTGGTTCAAGATTTGAACTTAAAAGGTTTAGGATCCAGACACAGCTTCCCCATGACTCGCCCTGTCTGAAACCTGAAGCAGGTTTATCACACATGTGAAGGGTTTCAGAAGTGTGTTAGTGTTTTAGGAAAACAGAATGAGCACTGAATGGGATTTAGAAGTCCATCAACAGAATGGATCCTGGGCCATTCGTTTAAAAGCTCTGTCTGTTAGGGTTAGGGAGTCCCCCTCAGAGGGTTAGGGAGTCCCCCTCAGAGGGTTAGGGTTAGGGAGTCACCCTCAGAGGGTTAGGGAGTCCCCCTCAGAGGGTTAGGGAGTCCCCCTCAGAGGGTTAGGGTTAGGGAGTCCCCCTCAGAGGGTTAGGGTTAGGGAGTCCCCCTCAGAGGGTTAGGGAGTCCCCCTCAGAGGGTTAGGGTTAGGGAGTCCC
>JAVQKC010144948.1:0-11159 GCA_036025475.1 Philypnodon macrostomus | reverse complement strand
GTGTGTTTTGTTAGTCAAGGGACTACAGATGGAAACTAGTTCTGAGAGCTATAATCTGGTACTAGACATATTTTCTTTTGTGATTAATGTTGATGTACATGGTCCCTGTCAAATAAAAACAAAAAAAAACAAAACAGGAATCGATGCACAAAAATTGACAAAACGGTGCTGAACTAGATCTAAACCAGTATATAACCAGGACTAAATCAGATCTTTGGTTAACATACTCCTTGATACGTCACTGTATTTATAGCACATGGCTGTAAAGCATCAACCTGAAACCATGTACAGGATATAGCACTGCGGATGACACACAGGACACAAAATTACGGGACGAGAGCTGCATATTTGTGACTTTTGACAAGCAGGCCACGGCTCCGGCGGACATGTTTGTGCACGCTATAGCCCAGATCAGTGACACACTAGAAAGCCCTGTCTTTCTCTCTCTCTCTCACTTTTCAGCACACAAACCCATTTTGCCTTCCATCTTCTTGTTCTTCGAAGCAGGAGAGCACAAACGTGTGGGTGTGCGTATAAGTGTGTATGATAAAGCCCACTGGTGGAGTAACAGTAGACTGGCAGTATTCCCAGACCGGGGTTGCATTAGCCATGCACACCATAGAAAAGCTCTTCAGGTCGATGTTCTGGCTCCCCAGCAATACACCCTGTCATGACTAACACTGAACGCTATGGAAACAGCAGCAAAACATTGGGATTAGAGATGGGCGAGTCATTGTTGGGGGGGGAAGACTGCCAAGAAACAAAATTTGAAAGGTAACATTCATTTAATTGAGGTATTAGCTAATTAACACCACATTGAATAGTCTATAAAGTAAACTTCCTTATGAGCAAGGCTCTACTGTGCGTGCATCATCTGTCCATGTGTTTGTGTGTTTGTGTGTTTAAGCAGGGCACCCACATTGACTCGTCACTTATCATATTACCATTTGCATTATTTAAGCCTTCAATAACCAGTCTTATGTGCAAGGGAGACAGCATGTTGACACAGGAGGAGGAGAGATAAGGCGGTAGATTGAGAAGCCAGGGAAATATTGTATTCAAATACCTTTAATGCAGGGAAATGTCATCGCTATGGGATTTTTGTTTGCACATCTGACAATCCTGGCTGTGGTTTAATTTCTCCTATGAACAGGTTTGGTGTAAAAGCAGTGGCGAGCAGGTTATCGAAATACTAAGACAGTGAGCTCACTCGCACAGCGTTGAGGTCACTTGCTGAAGTGTGGCAGGCCTGACCAATCATCAGTCAGCCTATTATCATGTATGCAGTGTTGCTATGAGTAACAGAGACAAGCAGAGCCTTGCAGATCTTTAATGATTGTTGTTTTGCTGCAATGTGGCCATTTCACTTGATTCAACTCAACAAACATCCTCCTTTTTTCTCAGGCAAGATTTGTAAATTAATCTAACCTGGCTGAAAAATCTGTTTCCCCTCCCTCCTCCACACTTGTCCCCTGCAGCGGGTGTTTTCTGACTCTTCCCAATGGCAGGAGAATGTAAATAGGCTAAAGGACCCAAACAATGTTAATTAAGCCATCATTACCCAGTCGAGACAGACCCCTGAGATCTAAACACTTGCCCACCCACCTGCACCTCACCATTTCACTAACTGGACTGTTAATGACTAATCAGAGGCAAGAGTGATTAGATCCTCCTAAAGGGAAGAATTTATGATTGTGTTGGTCTGTGTTTTACAGACAACAAGGCAGGATGCTACAGGGGTTAAGGAGGATGATAAGGAGGACAGGGTTGTTGATTGTTTAGTTAATAAAGGTAAGTGTATGGTCTAGTCAGTCACCAGTCAATAAATAAAGATAATAGGTTAATCCAGTGGGTCCTTCTGGGTTGTTTGAATACCTAAAGAGTTATGCATGGTTCTCAAGCTGTATTTTGATCAATTGTGTGAGACTTTGACTTTATCTGGCACAGTAAGTGCTTAGCACCAGACAGACCAGGGTTCAATTAATGATCTCCCTATGCTTGATTGGGTTTGATTTCATTTGGTTCTTTAATTGCCCCAACTTTAACAAAAGATGCATAATGTATATAGTCTTCCTTCAAGGACCTAATTATGATCCTGGTTGAAGATCTGCAGAACGGTCCCCGGCCACTGCTCAACCTTCTTCCATCGTCAGGTTGTGCCTCCAGCATTGAAAGAACTGGTCAAATGCAAAGAACAAAACCTTCCTACAGGCCAAATAAAGTCAATTATTAGGTTATGTTGTAAGATTATACAATTTCACTATGAGGTACTTTTGGGTTCAATGATAAAGCATTTACCACTAAACTAGAAGATCCCCAGAATAAATTGGTCTGTGAACTATATTGTCACTATTGCAAGATAATGGTACTTCTTTTTAACCAAAAAAACTGAATATGCACTTGGTTGGTCATTGCAAGGTAATGCCATTGCCTTGAAAGAGGTATAAGGCCTCAGTGGTAGGGGTAGAGCATTTTCCCCTGAACTGGAAGGTTTCCAGTTTGAGTGATCGTCATCACTGCAAGATAGGGCCAATGCCTTGACAGCGGTTGGGAAATACACACTCACTTAAGAACCGAATTTGCACTTGGTTGGGAAATGATCTTGCAACCATAAATAAACTGCTTAATTGTGTCATTATTTTAAGGGACATATTGGAGCACTTAATCCAGCCCCAAACATACAAACACCCCGGTATCTTTGTGTATGAATGCTTACCGAGAGGAAACGATAGATGCAGACATTCCACTACCCATAATTCCCCCTCACTCTATCTTGTTGCCATGGGAACGGCAGCAGACGGGAGACAGGTTCATATCGGCCTCCCTCAGGTCTCCAGTCTCCTTCCTCCTCTCTCTCCGTGTGCTGCTGCTGCTGTCAGAGCCCGGCTTGCTCCTGTGTGGGCCAGTGATACTCGCTGATTAAAGGAAGTTATAATTTGATTTTCTCAGCAGGCGCCGTTTAATAGAGCAGTTTAACTAAAGCTGTGCCATCCCTAGGGCTTAGATGGGAAAGAAGTAGTAGGGGGAAAAAGAAGAAGAGAGGGAGCAAGGAAAGAAAAAAAAGATAGAGTGGTGTGGAGTTAATCCCAAACATTGAGCTATAGCTATCACCCCACTGATGCTTTTTGTAATTCTGTTTACAACTGTCTATCCCTCTGTCTGTCGCTAGCATCACCTATTAATCTCGCCTCCTTCCTTCTCCTTACCCTAAAAACGAGGTGGGGCGGGCTGCTCTGTGTACATGCGTGGCTGTATCACTGGCCTATTGTGATAATAGCGTTTAATTATCCTCTCCAGCTAAAATCGGCCCTATCACTGCTGCCTCTTCTCTCCCCCTCCCGACTATAGCCCTACCAGCGGCACCCGTCTGTGCAGTGTCTACTTCCAACCCCCGCCTCTCCAACACGCAAGACCCCCCCTGTACGGTTCTGCCAGCTATTTCAGAGCCATTTAGCAGGGATAAGCATCTTGAGACAGACAGAGGGCTTTTTTTGGTCTCTTTCACACAGAAGCGAGAAGAGGATATGGAGACTGGCATCTCGGTGCCCGGCTCGGAATACCAAACAGGGGGCCCGGGCATCTTAATATGCAGTGTGGGACAGAGGCTGAGATCAAAGACAGAGGAGGAGACAGACAGAGATGGGTGGGTGGGTTGTAGAAGGGGAGGGTGAGGGGGGGGGTGAGACCTCTCTAGCTCTCCCTCCACATCTGAGCATCCTCCTCGCCTTGACATCATCATTTCTGCTCTGCGTCACTCCCTTGACCCTAAGAGAAATCAACAGCCTAATTATTAGTGGGGAGGAAATCTGCATGCACCCCACCATATGTCCCGCTGGGCGCTTGAATTTACATATGTTCGTTGTATGTAAATTTATGAGACTCACAACTGGGGTGTACTCAGAAATGACGGTTTTAGTATGGTCACCTCTGTCTAGATAAGGGTTGACAGCATTATTTACCATTGCAAGATAGGGCCAACTGCAACAACATAACCAAAAATGTTTTGTCTAAGAATCAATCGGGGGGTGGTTTAGCAAAGTTTAGTCAATGGCTTGAGGAGCATCTTGAGTTGGGGATGCTCAAGACACACTGGCTGTTAGTACTGAAATATGGTTGTCAATAATACAGAAGAAGTCTTTTTTCCAGGGGCAGCATATGATCTGCTTGAACAGTCAAACAGCATAAACGGGGGGAAAAAAGACAAACATAGAAGAGAAAATGACTGATGAGTTTAGATACAGTACACGTGTAGGCAGTGTTAGTCATTTGTGACTTTTGAAGAACATTTTTGACCTACACATACATCTTCATTTAACACTATCTATTTGGTCTTTAAAGTGACAATGGCCTTCGATATTGTCTCTCAAATGCACTAATGCACTACAAGCATCACACATTCTAAGGATGCTCCCTAAAAACAGTTTTGCCTTATTGCAGGCCGGTAATATTCAACACAAGGGATGTATAATACAAACAGGTTATAATAATGCCCAAATATAAACAATAAATATCTGCACTAGCTGGTACAACGTTTTGATTATTGAAATGGTTAATAATAAAATAAATAAAAAAATAAAAATTTCCCTTTAAAATTTTGCACAGATTTTGCCTGGATCTAGGTGATGCTCATTAAGTTTCCGCTAATTTGGTCAGCTGGATCTTTGGTCCGTGACTGAAATGTGGAAGCCATACCACATTCTCTGTGTCGACAACCATGCACAGGCACACCCCACACACACATGCCATACACACCCACACGTATACGCAAACCCACATGCACACCCCACACACACCCACACGTACACACACACCCACATGTACACGCACACCCACACGTATACGCAAACCCACATGCACACCCCACACACACCCACACGTACACGCACACCCACACGTACACCCTACACACACACCGAACACACACCCACACCTACACACACACCCACACGTACACTCACACGCCACCCACACGTACACGCACACCCACACGCTCACCCCACACACACCCACACGTACACGCACACCCACACGCACACCCACACGCACACCCCACCCACACGTACACGCACACCCACATGTACACGCACACCCACATGTACACGCACACCCACACACCCACAACACATCAGCAAATTTAGGCTAGAGCCGGACTTGACCCAACCTTCTTGTTAGTATACCCTCTCTTCACCCTCACAGAGAGAAACTATGAGGCCTTGGTGGAGGTGTGTGCCAAGTGTGTCTAGTCTCTAAATTAGTTGCAATTCCAAAATGTTATTTAAAGCTTTGATTGGTCAATTACAAACAATCAATGGTCTATTAGGGAATGCCATTATTGTGACACAAGTCGTTATAGGAATAAAGTGGTGGGGCGATGCAACATAGAGGTTGATGGTATTATGCTAATCTAAATGTGCAAAGTGCTGTAACCCCTTTGAAAACAGTTAAAATCCTGTTGTGTTTTACCAACGGTTTATTGGTCAGGCTCACAATTTACCTTGTTTACGCCTTCAGCAGAGGACTTGGGTTTGGATGGCGGCTCTACCTTTAGCCACCTATCCAGCCTCTCCATATCTCCTTAGTCAATTAAGATGGTGAGTAGCTGTCCCTGAAGCGGTGTAGACAGCCTAAATGAAAAGGCAGTGGATGTGAAATATGAATCATTAGAATACTGCAAGGACGGGCTGGGGGGTGCAGGAGGGAGGGAGGGAGGGGTCGGGAAAAGGAGATAAGAAATGAGAGAGAGAAAAGAAGCAGAGGAAGAATGAGAGAGCAGATAATAAGAGATTAGCGTCACGCCTCTCCGAGTGGTGGAATTTCAAAAAGCTTTCAAGATAAAATTATTTATCCTTGTATATGAAACTGTAAAGGATGGATAGAGGTACACAAGTCAAAAAAGTGAGAGTTGGGAAAATGGGGGGAAATAGTGCAAAGACCTTTCCAGTGTGGCTTTTTGATGATGGTACTGACAGCCAAACAAATGCAGTGTGTGTGTGTGTGTGTGTGTGTTAGTTGCTTCTCAGATAGCAAAAAAGAAAGCGCTATAGAAAGAAACAGAGAGAGAAAGTGCGGGCAGATGTCTGCATTCACTCGGTGGGAGGCTCAAGGCTGTTTGCCGAGGACGGAGAGACGGAAAAGAAAGGGAGCAATAGAAAAAGGCGCAGAGAGACAGACAGACAGACAGACAGAGAGGGCTCGGATTAAATGAAACCTGTTTGCCTTTGATTCGTGGCTAATTTGCAGTGAGATAAAGAGAACAAACCACCTACGCAGTGCCACACACACTAGCCTTCAGCCTGAGTCTCTCTATGGAGTTCACTGACACACATGGATCTGTAGTTCAGGATTGGTGGTGCCCTTCTCCCCAATGACATTGACATTTCTCGACACGCTCAAGACGCTAACCTCTGCTTGACTTCAACGCTCGTCTATTTTTAATTCTCTTCACTATAAGCCCCTCTTCTTGTATCTTGTATATTGAAAGCATTATCCTCTTCCAACACTCCAGAATACCAGCAGAGCGTGTTGCCCAGAAACACATTGACTAAACATACACAGCAGCTCACAGGCGAGGAGAGGCGAGGCAGGCGCAAAGTCCTTCCTCATTAGCCCTGATTCCCCCTGAGTGACATCTTTAACAAAAGGATGCAGCCTCTGCCGCCATGGCAACAGCCTCCTCCATCTCGATGCAGCGCTTTAGACTGTTTACATGATGGGATCTCTCTGCCTCCTTTGCCTGCTCTCAGTCTCTCCTCTTTCAGCTTCTATCGCTTTCCCAATCTCTCCTCTTTCAGCTTCTATCGCTCTCTCTTCTGCCTTTTTATAAGCACATTTGTCTCGCCCCAGCCCTATTACCATTATTGTTTTTTTTTCCTTTCTTTATTTGCATATACATTTTTACAGAAATCACAAAGGGCTATCATTGGAGACCACCTTAAATGGATCTCATGTATTCAAAAAGAAAGAAGAGAATAGCTTTAACAAAAAGAGATTCATTTTTGTAGCTTACATTGCCTTGTGTTATTACCCAAGGCAGTAATGGTATCGCTTTGGCTGCCCCCTTTCTTTTATGAGCTGTCACATCATTTACACTGCTAATTTGACACCGATTTGTTGAAAGCCCTTTTTGAGTCACCCCTCTCTCTTTATTGGGGCTTGGGACCAGATTGATGTTGGGAGGTTTTTTGGCTCCATGTTTGGGAATCCATCTCAGACCTTTTCACTAATCTAGACTTCAAATACACGACAACAGTGGCAACAGACCATGGTAAATATCACTTCCAAATTCATAGCTCAAATATCATCATTCATACATTTACACTTAAAAAAAGCTGTATCTGATATATGATATACAGTAAGTAATCTGTCATTATAATGATTTTACTTTAGTCCCTCCCCCTCTACAGACTACAAACTACCTACTTTGTGTGTTATGACTTGTGTGTGAAGCCTTTTCCCAAAATTACATAGAGGACGTGTATAATGTACAACACAAACGCTATATATTAAATATGGAAACCCCACCAAATAAATCAAAATGGCACCCTTGATTCCAACAGGTTCCTTTACTCACCTATCTGACCAAAACCCTCAAAAATCTTGGATGTCTCTGATAAGTGAATTGGTTAATTGATGTGAAGGTCTTTGACTGTGCACTATATATCAGATGTAGGTGCTTGAATATATATATAATTATTTTTAAATACCTATGTCACTATGCAGACCATCATTACAGACCACCTGCTTGCACACAGCTGGAGACAGCCAAAGACAAAAGTATATTACCCATACAGGAGTGTAGATTTGATTAAATGCGTTGGAGAAACAGGCTATAAGGGCTTTCAGGGGACTCTGATATCTAGGCCATGGGAGTCCAAAGCAGCCGGTGTGTCTGGTGTCACAGCAAATCAACTGTCAGCTGTACACCACCTGCCCGCCCACACCACACTCACACTCACACACACACACACACACACACACACACACACACTGCATACACCCAAAGTCTGAGGAGGTGACTAAGAATAGCATAAGCCCCTCAGTGCTGCCTTTCCTCTGCCTCTCCACCTGCCACCATCACCACCGCTCTAGCCCTGGTGCTTTAGTCACAATCAAACACAAAACCATAGGAATCTTTTATATCTCCTTTGCACCTTTCCCATGGCCCTGCCCACTTCTCCATGATGGCTAAATGAGTCACCTGCACTGCCGTAGAAATATAAGACTTTAGGTAAACGTCACCATCTGTAGCCCTGGAGCTGGTTATTGACTGAATGGTGTAAGGAGGAAAGTGAAGCTGAAAAGCTTCTGAGAAGGGATTCGATCTGGGGCCAGCAGGGGGTATGTGTGGTTTAACAGACCAAGACCACAAAATCATCTCAGGGGGAAGACTTCCATCTAGGCCTGTTAATGTGAATGAGATATACTATTAGATAGGATGAGACCTATTGAAAGAAATATAAATTAATATAATATTGACATTTAAAGTAGGGGGGGTGGGGGCGGGGGTGATAAGGGAAAACTATGAGATGAAGATCACAATTTTGTATTTTTTGTCCACTAATGATTATTATGTGATTAGTTACCATTTCCCATAGTCCATTTCTCAGATTTGGTAGTTTGGTATTTATACTTGGATGTGTTTTTGAGTTTGGTTGGTTTGTTGGTTGGCTGTTGGCTGTTAGCAAGATACAAGTCACAATACAACTAGTAATGATTCAGTATCTTGAATATGCATCTCTGTTTGAATCAATCAATTCATCTATTTACTACTGCAAGATGGATTACTAAATGAATCTTCTTCATTGATTTAGTTCGCTTATTTTAGAGGTCATGGATGACTGGGGCCTTTACCAGTAATAATGGGCCATAGGTGATATATATCCTGCAAAATGCCAAAATAGGTAGATAACCATACACTTTCACATTCATACAGTGACACACCTATGGCAGTAAAACTCCTAGGCGCAACTGGATCACAGGGTAGAATTATGATGCCTTGGCAGGGGTCTAGTCTAGTCTTCTTTAATTGGTCTTTTCTATATGCATTTCTTCATAAAAACTCATATATGTAGCAGAAATATATAAGCTTTGTGTGGGCATGTACGCAGAAAGCCGTGGGAGTGCTTGGTTACACACTTGCGTCACTGCATGTGTATTATTTTGTGTGTGTGTGTGTGTGGTATGTATGTGCTCCCAGTCTGGTCCCTCTGTTTCTCTGCCGCTTGTCTGTGGCCTCCTCTTCCCCATGAATACTAATGTGCTTCAAACCCCAGAGATCAGCCTTGCTCCCTCCCATCTCCATCCCTCCGTCAGGCTGCTTCTATCCCTTCACACACACTCATCCGCCCTTCTTTTACCTTTCAACTTTTGTCTCCTTTTCATCTAACCGCCCTGATTTCGTAAGTCTTTCCCGCCCACTGCTTTTAGCCATACCCTCCCCAGTCATTTTTACCTCATCTAGTTTTCATCATCACCTTCTGGCTACAAAAAAAAAAATCACCTCCGCCTGTGTCTCCTTGCTTCTGTCCCCTCTTCGTCCTGTTACTAGAGCCCTTCTCAAAGGGACATGTAAATGAGGTCATGAACACATCAAGAGCATCACTCAGGTAGAAGGTGTAGGTGTGTGTGCTTTAGACTCTTCTACGCATCTGTATTTGTGTACCATAATGAACAATCTCTCCCCTCTTTAGCTGCGCTCCAATTACATAAACGCCCTCACCCCGATACATTTTGACATCCTGAAAATTATTCACGGCCTAATTCATTCGAAATTGCATCCCGTTTCTTGGCTGCTTCATTTTTTATTTTTTTTTACCACAAGCCATGGAAACAGACGATGAGCGGGAGTGAAAGGACCAGAGGAGCTTTCGGTTCCTTATGTGCAAATGTGGCAGACTGGTGCTGAGAATGGACACTAAATTTAGAGCTTTGGGAGAATGAAATCAGTGCACAGCTTCAAGTATTTAGGCTCGTTCAGGTCTACAGTTAAGATTGGTTTTGCACAGATTGTTCTTTTTACGTTGATGTCAATGTTGGTCAAATCAGACTTTCAAAATCCACAGAATTGATTCGAAGGCTTGCCAAGACACACACTCTTTGTATGGAATCTGCATCTCCGGCCAAATGGTTCTCAACTGCAAATTGTGTAGTTCTCATATTTAGACTACATATGGTATTTAAGCAGCTTCTGGTACCTGCACCGCCATCATGCACCCAGAACAAGGCCACAGTGATATACACCTTAAGTAAAAGGGGGTTTTGTTGTGGTCAGTGACTTGAACAATTATGGTGTCAATAAACCAATCAGAGCAGGCTGGCATGACTTATAACTAGGGATGCACCGATATATATCGGTCCAACATCGGTATGGGCCTGTACACATGGACAATCTTGATCTGTGGTTCTTGAAAGTCAGAGTAAGACTGTGCGACAAAATCCAATAAAACTAATATTTGTTATAAATATGATGATATCGGCCAAGAAATTCCATATCGGGGCATCCTTAATTATAGCAGTAATGTGTCAATGCCTGAACCGCAGTCATTCTTTCATCTTCACACGCATATTCCCATGGGATTGCAGGTGACTGGAGCCTCTCCCAGCAACACTGTGGCTTAGGCAGGGTACAATATCCAGTTAACTGCAGGTAAGAGGAAGCTAGAACACCTGAAGCGAACAGACTGCAACATTAGAAAGACTTATAGTCTGCTGGCCAAAGAATCCGATCCACAACCACCTTGCTGAGAGGTATGGTGTTTTTAATCACTGATGAATCCAGCACACCTTCCCCCATTTACACATGCTTTATCTATATTATATTTATCTATAAAAATACCTCACTTGCCTACAGAGTCAACATCAATGTGCCGCACTATTTTAATGTATCATGTATGTAACTACCTCACTGTCAACGCTACTTACTACCTGTGCAATACAATATCATGTGCAATACAAGATTCATCTGAAGTACTTTACCACCTGTGAAATACTCTACTTACACCTTATCTAATCCTACCTGCACCTTTGTATTTTTATTGTACTTTTTTTATTATATGTTTATTATATTGTTACTTATTTCTTTTTGCACACTTTTTTACCATGTACTATTACTGCATGTTATTAGTACTTCATGAGTATCTTAGCGAGTCTAACGGTTCTTC
>JAVQKC010144943.1:0-17369 GCA_036025475.1 Philypnodon macrostomus | reverse complement strand
GGCTACACAAGTAGCTTACCACCACCGGGTGTGACTGTGGAGTGAATGAATAATGTAATGTAAAGCGTCTTTGAGTGTTGAGAAAAGCGCTATATAAAACTAATGCATTATTATTATTTGTCATGCTACACTTAAAGGCAACTAACCTAATCTGTCGACTAAAACAAAATTATAAGAATGCATTTTTTCAAATACATTACAATAAGTTAGTGAGAGGTATGTACCCGCATATGTGTATCCATTGGCCAGGTTCATTTTTTTACATCTTCAACTCACTTCATTAATGCACTGACAATAATTAAGTGAATGGGTGCATTCCTGATTTAGAAGTACACTGATCTCAATGCCAGAACTGTAACTGTTTAATGCTTCGAATACAACCAACATTGATGTTACTTCAAGCACACTTGAGATGGTATTTTCTATTTATTGCCCAAGTAGGTTTTCTCCAAGTCCAAATACCAATACTTAACCAAGCCTCTTGTATCAATACTTCCTTGACTTCACCCTGATACAGGTTTTTATTACATACTTCAGCTCTACTACATAGTATGGTAATGTGACCTTACACAACCTGTCACTGACACAAGACAAACAAGCAGCTTTTGGACTGACTTCAACCTAATTTATCACTCAACACACATTCCTCTACCAAGGCCCCATCGTCAGCCCTGCAAAGAAACACCCTTTTTCCTTTCCAAGAACCTTTTGTGGGCTACTCTTACGACGTATCCTTCTGATTTTTTTTTTCAAAGTTGTTGCTGGTGCTATTGTAATCCTGCCACCCAACAGACAAACCCAGGTGATCACATAATCTTCTTGGCACTGGCAGCAAAATGCCCACAACATCAACCACTCGACAGACAGAAATCTATATTCTAAAGTGGTTTAGCATCTAAAACCTAACCGCGGAGGAAATTTTTCCTTGACAAGCAAAAGTGCCCATGTGTGGATAACAATAGGTTTCTCTTCCTATTACTCCATTTAATTACATGGCAGTTTCCTCCTCCAACAACTTAAGCATTCATCTGCAGCAAAGCATCATGGGAGCTTGTATCATGGGAGCCCTAGTCGCTGGTGTCTGATCCTTTCAGGTCACCAAGGGGGTTACGTCGCACGTGATTGGCCCGCGGGGATTCAAGTGGGGTGTGACTGACAGGTAAGGGAGCCAATCAGATGATGGAAAGGTTAAGACAAGCCAATGGAGGCCCGTAAAAGGGGGAATAATACCCCAGCAGGGATTAACTGAGAGCGACAGGCGGGATGGGCGGGCCGCTCGGCTGAACACACACAATACAAAGCTTGTTTTAGGACAAGAGGGAGATAAGAGAGGCCAAATGCAGCGCAGGAATGTGGGGCAAAGAGGCAGAGAGGGTGAACTGTAGGTGCTCCCACTGTCAATGTCCAATGTGGGTGTCTATTCATTTGAATAACACAGCGTCATCTAAATTCAGTGATTTACAAACTCTTATTTAAAAGAAATTTCAGGTAATTTCTGGCTTTTTACAGCCAGGATATTGGGGAGGAGTGACAGCAAACAGCAAATGGCCATGATGATGATGATTATGATGATGATAGCTAAGGGCCAGTTGACAAATCTCTATGCCATGACTGGACCACACGCCGGGCTTTGGACATGTCTGGTCTCACTTTTCACATTTAAAACTTACTAAGTCCTGTTACCTAAGCCTTGCTGGAGCAGGATTTGGCTGTTGAAGTGAGGTAGCTTTTTACCTGGAGGGTCAGATATTTTAATCCCATCAGGAGCCTGTATCTGGGTAATTTCTCACCACTTAATTACAGATTGGACACATTAAAACTCTACAATTAAAGTCTGTGAGTCATTACGGCTTTTTCTCATCCAAACCCATAGTGGAAAGTAGAAACTCAATTATCTCACCCAAGTATGCAAAAGGAAATCACACTCTAGCTACGTACTGCGCTAACAAATAACCACTGTACAAATTACATGCTAGAAAGCAAGTGCACAAAAACTTGCCGGGCAGCAGCACAGAGTGGAGTCAGACTCTGCACCCACTCCCCATGATAATGTGTGTTATCTCTGGCTTTCAACATCCAAAACCATGCACGCATTAAGTTTGAATTTCTATCTGCAGCTCCATTACCAGGTACCACGGGGAACATTTTATCCCCCTCTACCTCCCCCCAGTACCAATAACCCAGTCTGGAGGGGCTTAGATGTAAAATTTCCTGTCATTCCATGATTTTCCACACATCTCGATCGAGTTACCTAACCTCCTCCGTCTGGAATGAGCTGCTAATGTCCGGACCACATTCCGGGGATTCCTTTAACGGTAGGTAGGAGTCGAAAACATTTACTTATTACCCAAATGGACTGAGTTGAAGGGAGCGGTGCTGATGTGTTACTCCAGACTTGCTTAGGGAAGCTCTTTTGGACAGACTTTTGACTGTATTGATCGGGTTTTGGCAGCTGGTTGAGGGAAATTAAGTGCCCCTTGAGTTCAGTGGGATTTCTGTTGGACAAGTTTAATTTGGGCCTTAAAGAAGATTTAAATTTGAGGAATCATCAATTGTGCAGAACTGTAGAAGAAAAATTAAAATGTAAATAAATGATGAGGTTTGTTACGGTACACATGAGGTGGGCTTCGTTGTAGTCATTAGCAGGTAAGATGTGTTAATGCTATGTAATATTTTTAATTATTGGGGTTCAGTTGCCATTTGTGTGAGGCATCAGTGGACATCATTATACCAGTACCACAAAACGCCACCAAATAGGCAACTATATTGTAGATTTTGCCATGCAAGCTGTCATATATGCAACTGTAGGCTTTTTGAGAAGGAAGTCTATTGGCTAATCAGGTTCCAAGTTTAGTTGCAGTCATTTTTCTAAATGGTAAAACATCTATCATCTAGCCTAAAGCATTTTAATGTACTGCTAATGTTTTTAATCAGTTCTGTTGTACTCTTGTCCCCATGGGATACAGCTAAACAGGAACAAGGAAAGATCCTTCTGTGATTTATATATGCGTTGGGACTCATAGATGAAGGGAGGATCAACACAGTGTCAATGTTCAGCTTATTTGAAGCCCAAATACTCTATTATAGTTAAATTGATTTTAAATGTAAAAGATTATCATAACAAAAACTAGAAAAATAATTGGTTTGGTCGAAAATAAGTCAAAATAAATAGTCCCACAACTAGATCATAATTTATTTAAGAACCTAGCTTACTAGTATACATTGTCAGAATTGTCTTAATCCTATATGCCACTACCTCTGATGCTGTTTCCTTATAGGTAAAGGAGGTGCAAAATGGGAATTGTAGTGTCTTACTAGTCCCAGGACATACAACGGTGATGAATGTGCTGCCTGTCCACCGTTTCTGACCCCATCCTTCTCTTTAACTGGCCACAGCCAATAGAGCAAGGCCTTCAGAAAAGATTGCTACTGATACAGTGAGAAATGGTCTCAGACACAAAATACATAATACCGGGTTCAGAGGTAGGATTTTCAGCCCAAATCTGCTGTTATTATTACCTCCATTCGGCAAAAATCTCAACATTCCCGACATTGTACCTCCTGAGAATACAAACTGCTGGTGTTTGAGTGTAACACTAACCATTGTCAATATATGGCATTAAATTATGTTAACTTGAAGATGGGAAATGGTGCAATCATTATGGACAATTTAAGACACATTTTTAAGTAATATGAGAACCCTGCCAAAATGAACAATAGTTGGGAGGGAGGCAATTTTAAACTCACAAGAAATCCTGTCAAACTAATGCTAAAGTGTGTACAATAAGCCAGCCTTGCAATGTTTTGCAATCTGATTGGTTGTATGTATATCCATTTGTATCTGCAGTTTCCACATAATTTGGCTACTCCTGGTTGCTTGGTTTCTTTCTGTAAATCCAACTCATATCCACACGCAAAGATCAGACTAGTACTATAAGGAACTATAGGATTTAGGGGATTAACCCTGTCTATGGGCTCATTCTGTTACCAGACTGTGAGAAACTTAAGCAATAGCAATCTTTAATGATGGCCTTTGTGACTGTTATTTCACAAACAAGCAGCCTATTGAGCGCAATAATAAACCAGTCTACTGTACGAGCTGATTGAAAAGTAGAGGATGAAGCTATAACTCTCACCCGACAGCCTCGTGGTCATGATCTTTGCCCTGCTCTCCAACAAACAGCTGTGGCGCAATTAATTTAACATGTGCACACCAAAACACAATAACACAACTCAACACACAACAGCACACAGGGTCTGAGCGCCCGTGAAGTGTGACATGGATCACATTTACAGCTTCATCCGATACTTGCTGAGAGACACTCTGTAGAAGTAATAGATAAACACTATGGACTAGGCCACACATACTGTATGGAATAGCTAATATTAAGATAAGGTCATAGTTTAAGTTATTCCTTATACTAGGCTTAATACTAAATAAACTTGAAGCACTGTGGCAAAAAAAAGCTCAGAACTCAACTCCAATCTTTTAGTCATGTGGTAAATGCTCTAGCCATTGAGATTCAAAGCCTATAAAGCTCACAATTGTAAATAAAAATCGGCTGGTGGATATAAGAAAAACATTATCTATATTGTGATCAAAGGGTTTTTTTGCATTCATCATCAACAAGGAGGGATGCTCTTCAGTGTGTGTGCTGAACAGACTAGAGCGCCTCACTCCTTGCCGCAAGTAAAATCGACTGAACTTGTTTGCGTCTGATCTGTACTCTCCAAAAGCAGATTTGTTAGGATTTCCTGACACAAGTGCATCTCACATGTTTAAAACCTTCAACATTTAAAGGCATTTATGGGGACTTCTGTAAATAGAAATGTATTAACTACAACACATTTGGGTGTAAAAGCTTAAAAAGTGCGAGAAATCATCTCTCATCTGCTGTGAGTTTAGAGCTCACAGCCTCAAGCTCTTTTCACCAACATCCGACTGAGCCCCACACACATCCCCCCCCCCAGTGAGATCTACAGACTGCTATATTTTACTGAGAAATCCTCCTCAAAAATACTCAAATACTAGAGCTCACATATGCATCAGTTCACATGTACTTAAATAACCTGCAGATATATGCAACCAAGTTAATATTGGAAATAAGATCAGCAGAGCATAACATTTAAAAAGATTCCTCACAATAAGTTCCTCTCACTGAAGCTTCTAATCTACCCAGTCCATTAAATTCAAAATATGCACGAGTACTTTAAACTGTAGACATAGGTAGCAAACCGGTAAAATAGCCAGCAAAACCCCTGTGCGCTAACACCAGATTAGCACAAGAAGGAATTTATACATAATGGAGACCTTTCATTACATTGTTACATTGTTATTGTTAGACCCATGTGAATTTATGAATTTAAAACTAGTTAGTTGGTTAGTCTGGAACGTCAGCTCTAATTGCCCATCTGTAGGTAAACAAGTTGAATTACATAATCCCTCATATACGACACCAGTTCAGTTATCTTCGAAACAGATGCTCTTTGTCACCACTAATTCATACCATTGACCCTCCCAGCATTAAGTCTCATACAAATTGCATTTTACATGTTTATTTGAATGAGAGGCCCCTTTCCAATGTGGCCTGCTCCGCATAGCCACAGTGTTACCACGGCGACGGGACCAGCCAGCAATCACATGACCCGTCTAAGGTGGAGGAGCAGAGGCCCAGCTGACAGACAGAGAGGGGCAACGCAAATAGACAAGCATACTGCACCCAGTGTTTTTGAATGGGTGACCTCATGGGATTGTGCTAAAAGGCTGAGGCTAGCAGATCGTAAACCAGGCGTCCAAACATGAAGTTACAATGAGCAACAAGGGGACACACTAGGGCAACAATGTCCTTCAGTTCAATGTCACTTTTAATGTAACGTGTTTGCAAAAGCATGTTATCGTCAGTTTAATCTGTAGATAGCAAAGAGGTTTCACACAACTGAGATTGAGATAAACAAATATTTCAGATTGTAGATTAGCTTTGACTCACAAGTACTCCATTAAAAACGATAGAACAAGAATCCATGCTGAATGAGTTGGCTTCCTTCCTCCCTCCCATTGGTCAAAAAACATGCATAGCTCAATCTACGTTTTCTAGAATGAATGAGGGAATGATTAATTTTTGTACATCTTTAACTGACTAACTTACTAAGCGGGGTCATTGTCCCGGCTTTACCATCCAGAGCTGCTTAAAAAAACGCTATAGCAATCATAAGAGAGGGCAATTAAAAAGAAAGACAATTGTTATTATGCATGCTCTTGTTTGTGATACCAACAGTAAAAATGAACAGGACTGCTGCACATTTTAATTCCTCTCATCAACACATTGGTACCATTTTTAGCGGCTGCTGCCATTTGACACCTGCTGTTATAGCACGTTATAAACTGTAAATTTCCAATCAAAACCTTAATGAGTGCATCTACCAGTATATTGCCTGTCTGCACGCCAAAATACCTCTTTATTCTTAGTGCAATATTGTTTTTTCACTGTGTAGCCTGGTTCACCTGGAAATGGCTGGTACATAAAAATCAAATCAGATCTCCAAAAACAGTGGCTCCTCCTATGGTTGACAGGAAAGAGCACTATCTCCACTCGGCACACACTTCCTGTCTGCGTCCTGCTTCCTCTTCGGGAGGGGAAAGGTGGTGATGTCATGGACAGGTCTGCTGACGTGGTGCATTTAGGTCCCATGGGAAATAAGGTGGACAACTAAAGTACCTAGAGCTCTGCATTCAGCAACTTCGGGCTAACGGACTGATGACCACCAGGGTTTAGCTGCTCATTTAAAAACCAAAATCTATTCACGTCAATTTGATTAATGAAACTTATTATTTTGAAATGTGCTGTAAGGTAACAATCTAGTGCCAACCCTATTCATTAGAATGCTTCAATATTATTAACTAAAGCTATACCAAACCATTGAACTTTTCCTTGCTTCCATCTGCACTTGTTTCGTGACATTGACAGATCACTTGTCAGAAGATGTATGGACAATACCTCTCTGAAAGAAAGATCTAAATCTCAAATATTTCATAGGAAAAGGAGAAGGTACCTCCAAGGACAGTTCTGGTTTGATGTCTAAGATTGAAAAGGACATTTTGACAGACTGAGAATAATAGGAATCCCAAACACCACAATAAACAAACCAGACTCACAAAACAGGAGGCAGTAAAGAAAATCTAGCCCACTCTTTGCCCAAACAAAGACAATAAAGTTGTAATACGGAAAATTTGGGTAAGGAGTACTAATAAAAGACATTTTGCTGCTTAAGCTATTGTGATGCTAAACATGCAAGCCTTTACTTTGCATTGAGCTCATTCTAGGTTCGGGGTAATGGGGAGGTTAAATATTGTTTAAATGTCCAGCTTATTTGCAGCCTAAATGCATGTGCCATAAAAGGTATAATACTTCTTGGTCCCATAATCTGGACAATTAAAACCACAGCCAAAAGCTATCCTTTCATATCTTAACATTTGTATCCATATCCACTGCATTCACCTGGGCTAGAGCTAAACTTGATGCAAGAAGCAGTACATTCCAATACTTACTGTCTTATTATGATGGATATAAAAAAGTACTATTGGGGAGGTTTTGTTCTCCAGAAAGTATGAGTTGGTTAGTTTCCTGGTCTTGTCTAAACCAATACATCAGCATCATTCAAATTCCAACCCACCTCTACTTCCTCCTTTCCTTAAATGACTCACATTTAGCCTTCACATTTACAGGTAACTCAGGAAGTGACCTAATCGCCCGACTTCAACAAACCTGTCAGCACAAATGGTCACAGAGGTGGTTAACAAAGCTTCATTCAAATATAATGAGTGTTGTTCGAGTTGTACAACCTGCTCATTACCAGACTTCGACATCCTCAGGCCCCATTGTTTACACATTCACTCAAGTCATTAAAAGAACAGTGACTTATGTGAAGGAACGTACGGTCATTATTGAAGACATATGGTTCAGTGATAAGGCAAATGAATCAGTGCATGCCTGATAACTTAATAAGAAGTATACAGATACCAGGAGTTTCTGTTCTGTTCAAATGATTCAGGATAACAGTGAACACATTATCAGGTTGTGTGTTCCTTAGGAAATTATGTATTGGACAGCAGTCCCACAAAAATTAACTGTAATTACCACAGTAGGATCAATGTAATCTAATGAAATAAATACAGTTACAGTAAACTATGTAGAGATATACTGGTGTTTAAATCTGGCTTTGTCCTGTTTAGTCCAAGATTTGACCTTGTTTATTCCTGGGGTAAACAAGGTTTAGACATAGTCTAGAACTGAATTAGTTCTAAATTATGTTAAACCCTAGTTTCAACATGATTTAGTCCTGGATTGGTCCATTAAAATAGTACTTAGAGAACAAAATATTTTTGAGCTGGTAACTGGTATCAAAAACACGTTACAGTAGTTAGTACTACAACTCAAACTGGACTTGGACAAAGATGTTAGTATGCCAGACAAGCAATAAACACTTGTTTAGAGACTTAAAAACAGTAAGTAATTAAATACCATCTTTCTGCAAACAATTACTCAATTATATTTTTAAAACATTTACTCTGAAAGCACATAATATCAGACAATGGCATGAGAAAGATGTAATTTGGAAATAGCTGATTGCTACAGTATTGTTTTCAATCAGCTTTCATCACGTGATTTCAGAGCAACAATGCGTGCAACAGTGAATGAAGTCTGGCTTTTGTCTGTCTACACTAAAACACAACCCAAGCTAAAAAGGTGTCTAGACAGTACAGTTTATATAGCACCAACCAGACTGTTACATAGAATCTGTTCAGTCAGACTTCCCATCATTAGTGTAAACATAGCCATTCAATGCATCATTTAACAGTACATATTATAGCAATTGCTTGTAACATAGAGCATTTTATTGTGCCACAGGGTCAATATTTAGACTAAGAATCAACACATCTACCTACTCAATGTGCAGCCTGTTCCAGTCTGTTATAAGCTAAACCTTCCCACAAAAACTCTGTCCAATTTAAACAAGACCTTGATTATATCAGCCTGCTGTGAGTTATTATTCAATACCACTGTTTGTGTGAATTTGCGGCAAAGGGACCCCCACCAGGTCCACCCACTGTGAGTCCCCACATGACACCAGTACCTACCCTCCTGTTAGGATTGGGATTTGAGCCGTTTGGGGTTGTGTAGAGATTAAAAAGTTTGAGAACCTTTGCTCTAGACGAGTCAGTCATCCGCTTAATCTAATCACACGAATGATCTCACTGTTTGGTTCTCGTTAGAAAATGAAGACGCAAAAGGAATTAAACTTCTTTTTAATAATGAGTTTATTGATCCTCAGAGGTGAGTTCAATCTGAATGTGAACAGCTGTGATGTATAATTACATTTTTTTTGTGTAGTATTAGTTCAGGCGATGTCTGCACAGACTGAATCAATAATCTAACAATTAATCAGGTCCTAAACTAAGAGAGATTGACTAAATGTAGAAATCCAGTTTGCATTGTACTTTGCTAGGCATTCATCGCATTTTACATACGAGTCCATTCTTTATTCACTCCCACAGCTGCACTGGGGCAGACCGGTCAGGATGTGGCAGCTATACCATGCTTGCAGCCTCTCTGACCACATCTTCACACTAACACATAAATAGGCCACGTGGATAAAGTGTCTTGCCCAAGGACACAATGACAGTTTGAGCTGGATGGAGATTGAATTCACTCCCACAGCTGCAATGGGGCAGACCAATCAGGATGTGGCAGCCATACCATGCTTGTAGCCTCTCTGACTACATCTTCACACTAACACATAAATAGGCCACGCAGATAGAGTGTCTTGCCCAAGGACACAATGACAGTGTGAACTGGATGGAGATTGAATCCTCCTTGCTTTAAGCCTAAGATTGGGCAATTATTTTTACATGCATGAAATACCATAACACATTTGACATACACCTGATATTTTGTAACATGTATTCAGCAAAAACAATTCCAAACATTGAGCAGCCCTGGTCTAGACAGTCTGAAGGACACTTGTGCACCAGCTGACATATGGGACGGGTGTGTCTTGACGTGCATCTGCGTATGTATATTCAATCACAACCCTGTCTTGGACTCCAGTCATGGTGGAGAAAATCAGGGCTGCCAGTGCAACAGTGACATAATTACAGCCACAGTAAGTTGCAAGTAGAGCTGTTGTGAAGTTAATCATTCTTCACAGAAAAAACACTGACGTTACGGGCCAACGGCTAGCCTCGCTCCAATCCTGAGAAATTAATCGGCTCAAGACGAGAGGGGACCCTGCTGTGTCCCCCCTGACCCATGGACCAAGAAGGAGGCGGAGGAGGTGCGGGTGTGTTGTGCAGCCCGCCATAATGACAAACACTGACAGAGCTAGCAATCAAAAAGACTTAGCTTTTGAGATGATTGAATTAGGAAGAACGTTATTCAGTCAAATGAATCAAGGCACAGACATCTTGACTTTCTTCAAAGACTTCTAGCTTGATTTGCAGTTGTTCTGTGTTGAATTCAAAGTTGAGCATTGTGCATTGCAAAATATCAACTATGGCATTGCACAACAGTTCAACAAGTGTGTGAATCAAGTCTGTTTACATACCTACATTTCATTAAGCTATTACGTAATTGATTGCTTTTCAAACCTATTTTGTAACTGGCCACAATTTTGTATCAAATGAAGTGTGCTGAAGTTAGACGCTTAGGTAAATCAAAGGTGTGATACAGTAACAACCATCTGACTGAGCTGTCATACTGTTTTCCATTGATTTATTATATTTTTTATATTATGACAGACGACAACAAATACCATTTCATCAATCCAATTTCTCCAATGATCTAGTCTGAGATGAATATCTTCCAGTAACTGTCCAAATGATGTAGAGTTTGCTGTCCAAATTTAGCTACTACACCCATGCATAGACTGACTTGCTCCACATCATACTGTACTATCACAAGCTGCTAAGGCTAAATCCTACAGGGAGGAGTTCTTATTGCTGCCAGTTCATTAGTAAACAACCACAACCTTACTCCAGACGGCTCATTTAATTACGGATTCTTAATATGTTGGAGATGGTGGGTCAAATTATTGCTGGTCAAACGAGCAGCAAGCAGCATCGAGCTAGCAGCAAGCGTACTGTAAGGACAATGCAGGGCGACGTGACACTTACGCACGAATATTGCAATGTTCACTGGACACTGTTATTGTTTACTAGCCCGGTGGTTTAAGTGCCCTACCTGGCCTAAGCGTGTACACCCAGCGTGTTACTAATACTTTAAGCTTTTATCCATTTGCCCTGCGTATCAAACAACATCCCCATGTTACTGGAGTTGTCAGCCATTGCAGCCGCCGCTTTCGGCTCCCTACAGCAGAAAAACACCCAGCTAACACCATAAAGCCTTTGATGTTGTTGCATACATTTGTAGAGCCTATCTTGGACTAGTTTTCATTAAGAAGACAGGGTTTACAGTGCAGGCGCAGGTGCACGATTTCCTCCTTAGCTACGGTTAAGGCTAACTAGCAAGCTAAACCGTAGACGCGCCGCTCTCACCAAAACCCATTCAAAAAAAGGCGATTCAGTGTTATTAAACTTAAAAGTCTGGCATATACCAAAACATTTTTATTTACAAAAGCGTCTGGGACAACTTTACAATACGGCATTCACGGACTGAACCAAAACGGCCCACTTAAATTAGTAAGTTTACTATTCCTACTACTGTTGTGGGCGGTAGTTAGCTTCTAATGTTAGCCAGTCAGGTTATTGTCAGCTCTTCAAACATGTTACTGGGACAAGATCACGCCGATATGCTAATATGATATCATTGCCACTGTGTTATGATGACAACGAACAATTTCCTCTGTTTAACAGGCTAAATACCGGTCTCCGTGAGTGGACTACGCAACAATAAATTATTGGAATTTTCAATGGAGTTTGGCACTTGTCCTCTTTGAGCGTAAAGGACTCGCCGCGGAGTAAACCAACTCAACCATGCTCCCCAAAACAGCCAGTCTGTCTCACAACATTTCTGAGACCTCTGTGTACTAGAGTAATTTTACGGTCTACCACAGCCTCCAGAGAGGGCCCCGTCAGTCCGCGGCCTCTCCTGGTGACACAACCCGGCGTCCTACCTCAGTGGGCCGGCTGATCTCGAACAGGTCGAGCCGGTTGGCGTTCCAGTGGTTGATGATGTCGGCTAGTTTCCTCCTCTCCTCCTCCCTGCTCCCCGACATGGTGGACAGTGGACAGCCTTTGTGACCCTCCTAAGTCCGCGTGTGAGCTCGTGTAAACTTCCAGTAGCGATAGTCCACAAGGGAAGCGAAAGGAGGCTCATAAACCAAGGTTCAGTCTTCGTTTGACCGCCAGGACTTAGTGTGGTCCGCCTCTGCGCACAGTCCGACCTGTGTCTCTGATCTGTCTCTGTCCGCGCTCCCGTCTGAGCTCAGCCTGCCTCTGCGCGCTCCCGTGCACTTTGGAGGCTCGCCCATGAGCGCGCACGCACTTAACTCTTTGTGTCGCGGTTTGCTAAAACATGACGCTGCTTTTTCCAATACACTGAACCTATGGTCAATTTAATGGCGTTTCCCACATCACTAGTTAGGAGCCAACGATGGGTCTTTTTCAATTAAATTGGATCATATTTATTCACAGTGCAAATATTTGCAAAAAGCTATTTGCATTATATAATAAATAAATAAAGGCAATATTGGTGGAACTGTGAGGACACTGGGGTGAACTTATGGTTTTGTAAAGAATACATCTGTATATAGGTAAATCATGTACTAAAATGTAAAATAATTGTTAAGATAATCTTTTGTAGTGTAATAATAGCTGGATATCTTTTTTAAAACAACCCTGTGTTTACGTCTTTTCTCTGTCTGGGCTATAGACAGTAGGCACTGAATGATACTCACTCTTACCAAGTCCCCCTGACCAGGACATTGCACTAAGCCAAAGTATCTATAGGTCAGTAAACTTTTCACCTCAGATCACAAACATTCACATTTAAAATGGTGTAAAACAGTCTCCATGACTGTACACATAATTACACAAATGTTGGAGCTCAATACTATGCTCAATGGAAGCTCAATACTACGGTCTGAATCTCTGTGACCTCAATGCTGGGTTTGGTCACATCCACCTCCCCTATCAGTTTATATGGACTATCTATTGTCTGACTGTCCCTAACTGATAGCATGTGCCGCTGCAGGATATGGACACGCTTCATCATACCAACCACAAAAGGCTTATGTTGAAAGTTAATGAAGCGTCTATGTGCACAGTACTATAAGCATATATTGATGGACCATAACATTATGACCAATGACAGGTGAAGGTGGAGTGACCAATGTAGATTATCCAGTTAACATGCATCTGACAGTGGGGGGGATTTATTGGAAAGCAGGTGCACATTGCAAACATAACTTAGTCAAATCATAATTTAAGTGAGAGAAAACACTGAGGTATCGGCAAACCTTTTGACATAATCCCAAACATCTAGTGAATATCTTGATATCTATTTACATATGTATCTTATTTTTATAGTTCTTATACAAAAAGAAAGTCTCAAGTGGAGTAGGCAGAAGCAGGGAGCTGGATTTTGTATCACCTTTACCAAACCATCAGTCCTGTCCAAGATGTGCATGATGTAATCATTTTAATAAAATGTACTAGAACAAAATCATTGCATCACCATTGCTCATTATCTTCACAATACCACTTTACTCACAGAGCTATAGCACACATGTGATAAGACTTTAAGGAGAACTGTACATGTTACTGCTGAACAATATAAACAAACGCTTTTATCGGAACAAAGAGATAAAAATGACACTTTGAAAATACAATGTTGGGAAATTTTTCTTCTAAACAATCAGTGCTCAGTGAATCTCAACTGTGGTGACTAAAGCGGTGATACCATCAGCGATACGGGAAGTGGCTGGGTTATCTGGTGAACTGGGTTTCCTGTTGTGGTTTAACTATGCAAGTCAATGTACGGATACTACACAATGCCTGTTCTAGCTCATTATTTATACATCAGTTCATTTTTAATATTTTTGATTGAGCAGTTATTTGACAGGTGAAAAAAGTTATGAAAGTAAAAAATATAGTTTGATGTTATTTCAACCAATCAACAGGCACAGCATGTTGACTGCATTGACAAGGCTTAATTCGCGGTCTCTGGCCACTTTATTAAGTAAAGATTGACACATAAAGTACTACTCTACATTTTGTGTTCGTATACAGTTGTAGCATGATTTTTTTTTGCAGATCATCTTGAACCAGGCAGACCACCAATGCCATCAACAGATTTTAGCCCATATCACTGCTGCTCACTTGCTATATTCTTTTAGTCCAATCTGTCTGTGTAAGCCCTTGAGATAAGCAACCTGAAAATGTATTACCACAATGTTTGAAATTTGTGACAACTGACATACCTAATAAAGTGGCCAGTATGCTTTCCGTCTATGATGTGGGTCTTTGAACCTTTCAGAGAGCTGTGTGTTGTAACTACGCCTTGATAACCATATACGCATTCTTTAGCCTTAGCTCACTATGCCCTAATTCTTTGTATTCTTTATCTATAGGAGAATAATTGCTTTTTGACTCAACCATGACATCATCTTATATCTCCTATCCTCCCCTTGTACAGAGGACTAGTGACTAATGTCTTTATAGGAAGCAGGGCGCTCTTCTGTCTGGGAGTGTGCAGTATATGGTGAAACCAGTGACTGAACCACAAGCACCATACTGTAACACGGCTATTTCTGTCCACGCTGTCACCATTTTATTCCTGACATTTCAGACGCTCCTGCTCCGTATCTGCTGACATTTCACGCAGCTGCAGACCGAAGGGATGATAAAACGGCCGGAGTGTTGACCACAAAGCTGTTTCTTTTGCTACTGAGTAACGCTACACTCACTGGACACTTTATTAGGTACACTTGCCTTCATAACAATTAGCGAGTCAGTTTATCACATGGCGTTAGCATAAAAGACTATGCATAAAACCCAATGTAACATTCAGTTTGTAATCCCTTACACAAATGAAAACACAGACACATATTGAGCTCGGCAGCAGTTTTCCGTTGGTATGTAGGTTCTGGGAGGAAAATCCCATAATTCAGACAATAGTGTTCATAGTGCCACTGCGCTTTTGGGAAGGCCCTTTCCTGTTCCACATCCACATCCTTCACAGAGAAACTAAGCTCTGAAACCAACCCTCTTTATAATTTAGGCATATAAGAAACTTAAATTAGCCATAAATGTGTTTCACTGTTGTGGTAATGTGAATAGGCTGAATACATGCACAGGAAAGGTCAATACAGGATTGATTTGATGGTATTGATACTCATAGCATTAACGATTGTTACATTTATTGATTGTTTATCAATTTTACTGTGACACATGTAACAAGATCATTTAATATGTAAAAGAGTCTGCAAGACACATTTTGGTTTATAATAATATAAATATTAAATACATTGCACATAAATCAAAATAGTGACTTTTTTACGATAAGAGGGAAGATACATGAGTCATGAGGTCATTACTGCATTTGTGATAACCCATCACCATGACTCACTTTTACAATAATGCAAAAATTATAATAATAATGAATTTATTGTATATTGTTTTTTTAAGGTCTGAATAATTGTCTAATGTGTCTTCTTTCCTATCAGCTTGTCCCTCACGTCAGGAATTGCAAATAAGAATCATCTGCAGTCCAATATATCATTAATACATTTCTTAGTGTTTTTTAGTGAATCATTAAGTCGTGCTACAGTGCATTTATTTATGCCCTGCTCTTCACAGTCATTTTTACTGTATCATTGCAATTAATATTTTGTAGCTACATTGAATTTGCAATTAAAAAGGGTTTATAAAGACACTGGTTGCAGTAGTCTTTTGTGTGAGACAAAAATCAATCAAATAAAATCAGAATGAAATTCAAATTGGGATCTTGGCTTAATGAATTTGTTATGTTATATTTTTACCATATGGCACACTCCCAGTTTTGTCATGAACACTCCGTGCCAGTGTAGAGACTTAGAGGCACTCAGAGGATGATAAATTGTGGGAAGGCGTCTTTTCTCCTCTCAACAAAAGCCCTGTCAGAGGTCACTATGTCACTCAGCCCATTGACATATATAACACACATACTACCACATAATGTCTGCTTTAACACCCGCCTGAGGGAGCAACGCACCAGTACAATCTATAGAGCAAGAACACACCACAACATACCACTATCCAGGCAGTGAGATGTAGAGTATAGTGATCTGCATTACATCAGTGTATAATATAGTTGCACTGTTAAAATTGAAAGAGCTGTGCAAGTACAAAGTTTAATATTAATGATTTATATAATTAACTGTAATACAAAGAAAGTATATATAGTCTAGCATGCTCCCATCCTCAATCAAGACATCTGATACTGATCAAGGGAAGTAAGCTTTAATGAGAGTCAATCAAGTTATGTTTTTGTTTTTTCATTCAGTGATTAAAGCGTCAACATTATGCAATATTGTGGTTTAAAATGTTTTATGGCAACTCAAGTTCTAGACTAAACATAATAATTCTTGGGGCCCATAGCCTCTGCATTGGCTGCTCAGCCTGATGTTGAGCCCCTGTACTGGCCATAATTACTTGAAGTGTCCTCAATAGACCTTTCTCTAGCCACCCACAGCCGTTATAATATAATCCACCTTTCACTGATTCAGAGCCTGATGCTAATCAGTAATTCTGAGGAATGATAAGAACGACGTATCTTAATACACAGTGGGAAATGAGCTTCAGAAGTGAATGAAAAAATACTTTGTTCTCAGCAAAATATAAAAATAACCATTAGATCAAATACTTAAGTGTAAAGAATTAAGCTGCTATAAAACCAAATGTTCAGCTAATCCTCATTAGGGATGTGTTCAATTTGTTTATTTTGGCAGTTTAAAGCTATACTATATTTAACACTATACATACTACATAGAATTATGGGCAGTGTTTAGTGATGCATTGATCTTAAACGTATGTTATGGGGTCAGCAGTCACAGAAAGACCTGCCTGACGTCATGTGTCATGAATAAAACATCATGGAGCAGTAGCAATAATAATGAGCTGATATTTGTGTGAATTCATGATCTGACATTTTGCAAAATGAGGGGAATAATTGCTTATATAATGTCGTTATGAAAGCGTTGTAGAAGACCTAAACACTGAATCAACAATACTTGTGGCTATTTCTAGGTTTCAGGTTCAGGTTTCAGTTTATTTGTCAGATGCACATTCAACACAGGGTCAGAAAATGCAATGAAATGCTTTGGATCGGAAGAACCGTTAGACTCGCTAAGATACTCATGAAGTACTAGTAGCA
>JAVQKC010144942.1:0-19268 GCA_036025475.1 Philypnodon macrostomus | reverse complement strand
GCGGGAGGCTGGAGTCAGGAGAGAAGGTGGAGTGGAACAACCGAACTGGCCCAGGATTGAGAGCCGCCGGCCGTAAACCCGGGCGCGGACCAGAGCGGTCCGTGCCCGGACCGTGACATTAACCCTTCCTCACATCCACATCCTTCCCTCTTCACCTTTATGCTGAGCTCCCCCTGGACCACGGCCTCAGGCCGTCTTCAGCAGCCTGTCATGTCATAATTACTGGAACTATGCTTGTAGGAGATCTGGATTAACCCTTGCATGCCCAAATATCAAAGTCATTTGGGTATAAAAGGGGGAAATAACTGTAAAAATCGATAGACTGAAAGGTACGTTTCTTGCTTTTTGAATCCCTTATTCTTTTTATAGGTAGCTTTTAAAAGGAGTCTGAAGCCTGTCCCAGCAACTATGGGCCTTAAACAGGGCACAAAGTGGACAACGGTTAGTTTGTTGCAGGGCTGAAATAGAGACATGCCATTTATTTAGTGGGAGGTAGACAGAGAAAATCCCCAGAAACATGGGGAGAACATGCAGACTCCACTCAAAGAGACAGTGTGTGTTGACCGGCCAAGTGACAAATCTAAAATAAAAGTAGTGAATTTAACAAATAATGTCAAGCACTGCTTGAATCATACTATTGTAGTCAGCAGTATTTAGCTGACATTAAAATGACAGTTTCTAGCATTTTGAGAATGATCAAGGATATGTGCACATATAGGCTACTATACACATACATATTACAGTGCCAGTTATACGTTATAATGTAAAAAAGTGTATAATTACAAAAATGAAAAAGATGAATAATAGTTCTCTAATCAATATTTTACTTGTTAGAAACGGCTTAATTGGAATCACACCACATGCAATAAATGCTTTTAAAGACTAGATCAATAGGTCAGAGAGTGTGCTGGGGCACCCTCTCAACTGAAGAGACCCCACGCAGCACATCTGCACCACTGCAGCTTTAAGAATGGATCAAGACGACCACAGAGGGGTCTAAAGGCACCTTACTCTTTGCATTTCAAATACTGGAGTTAAGATATTGGCAGACACTGTGTAATGATCTAACAGCACTGGTCTTTTTCTTTCTATTGATCTAAAGTAAAACGGTTCACTAGACTCACAAGTATTACACCGGTGTGAAGACAGCCTGGTATTTGTTGTATTGAATCTGCTCTACACAAGAGTAAAGACACTGTGCTGTACTGAAACAAGGCAATGCAAAACAATATGTCTTATACAAATTGCAATTACTTAATTTATGAGCCTCAACTTTAGAGAAAGAGTGTGCTGCTGTTGAGTCAGCGTGCTCTCTCTGCAAAAACATTTCATTAGTGAAGAAAGAGTGGGGGAACAAAAAATCAATTTTCTTCAGCAAATCATAAGCTGCTCTGTTAGTATTTGAGTTAGTATGTGAGCCCCACCAGCAAGACACTGGAACAGACACACATGGTCAGACATGAGGGCGGATCCAAGATCAATACTATTTTACCATTTTGTCTTAAGCAGTCAGTTTTGTTTTGTTGATGTACTGATTAAAAGCTTACTTCTGTTATAAATAAAATATACAGTGAATTTACAGGACCTTAAAAAACACATCGGGGAATATCTGATTCTCTGTGGGACAACAGTTTTGACTGCGGTACATTTGTTGCATAAAGAACATACCTTCCCTTTACCTGGGACAACAGAGAACACAGTGTGTGCAGACGAACAAGGGACCTGAAGTGAGGACAGATGGAAGGGAACTGCAAACATGTCCACGGTCATGTGTGTGCGGTTTTCCATTGATGATGTCAGTCTGACCTGAGTCTCTGTCCAAGGTACTGAAGCAGCAGTCAGCTCTCCTTCATACACTACATGTCACAAGGTCTTGTATGCACTGCATTTTACTGGAAACACACATCTGAATATTGCATCAGAAATTCAAACGTGTAGCTACTAGCAGTGCCCTGAGCTAAAGTTGATTTTTTTTTTCTTCCTACAATTGTTTATAGCTTTGGTAAAATTTGGAAAAAGTCCATTTATTAAAGCTCACACCTGCCCTGCCCTACACACTCTAGATAGATAGTGTTCACTGGTGGTTACACATCCCACAGTACAATACAAATTACTGCTCCCATTTCTGAGTGACCGAATGGCTCAGTAACTTACCAAACTGACAAATTGCACATTATTGGAATATGAGAAACGGGGGTCTTATAATATTCATTGTGAGACCTTGTAGTGAATATATGGTATATTGACCCATATCCTATTGAACGATAGAGTAAAATACACAAGTAGAAGCACTCGTTTATATTTCAGCCCTGCACTTCCTATTTGGCACAAACTATACATTATTACGCTATACTGTTTGTTGCAGTCCGGTGCAGGATAAGTGCTCCTCAAATGATCTGCCAAACAACTTCTTTTTCGTTGTATCATTGTCTTACCTCAAACAGGGGTCCGATCTTGTTCTTTTCCAAATACGACTGGATTCTCGACTGTTGCGGAGACGCCATGAAGAAACTGTGGGGACCCGTGAGCGCGGCTTCAGCAGCAGGATGAAATCATGAGGTGAGCCGGTGTCATTCGTCCTTCACAAAGGCGTCTGGACGGCGGAGAAAGCGTGTAAACCCGCGGGAGGGAGGAGGAGGGGAGTTGAGTTGAGACGGCTCATTGTGGACAGCCAGCCCGGGACCGTCCTCAGCCTTCGCCCCTCAGACTGACTCCAACAGCGGCAAGAGCCTCCAGTAAAAGCCGGTGTCTCTAACTCACACAGTACAAATGTGGCGCTCAGTTGTTCCCGTGTGCTCGCACTGCCTGCGCCACTCCCATTTACCAGTCAGCCGAGCCCACTGCTCACACGACACGCCTCGTTAATGCGTCCACCTGAACGTCAACGTGGATGTGAGGGATATGCACATGGGTAAAAAAAGTTCCTGCACCTTTTCAATAAACCGATATGTGTTTATGGAAAATATGAACTGCTGGTGTATAAGTAATAATATTATTATGTACATCAAATGAAATTCTATTCTGGATTTCTGATCCCACTGGTACAAAGACGACGAGTACGATTTGAAAAACAGCTTGAGCTTATTGGTGCAGTTTATTGTCACTTGTTTGTTGCATAGAGAACTACTCCTTCATTCTACAATGATCTGATAATCATCTGATAATTCACAGACAAAAGTCCTGAGTATGGTCAATAGTCACACAACATGAATGGCATAGCCCTAATATGTGTTAATACTGATAATCATTCTTCTGTTACGCATGCATTTAAACACCACTATAAGCATAATTAAAAGAACTGAAAAGCATGGTATTGTGTGATTATTTAAGCACTATAGTCTGGGGTGATACACATGATGAAATAAAATGACAAATACAGTACATTGTCTTCTGTTTACCAACATACATAACAATATAGAATATCTCATAATACAATGACAGTGAAATGAGTTTAGGCAGCACTCTGTTGACCTAAAGGTCTTTTCAAAGTAACTGATTATAGCAAAATAAAAATACTGTATGTATAAAGTAAAATATTGAAAAATACAATATGTAATAAAATACTATTTACGACTTTTCAGTCTATTTACACGTAAGGCAGCAATATGAGATGGACCCAGTAAATGTGGTTCTGTTGATCCTTCAATGGGGGAGGAAGTTGCCCGGGCTCCTGGGGACTTTTTCAATGCAGTGCTTCAAGGGTCACCATCTGGAGGTGGAGGCTGACACAGCTTGTACAACCTGTTAGAAATATATCAACAAACATGCATTTATCATCAGACGAGGAGGTCACAAAACTGACATCTGCTGTTGCACAAGTGGAAAGTATTACAGGTGTTGTCTAATGACATTGAATTTGGTCCATAACTATATTTCTTTTTATTAAACAAAGCTGAAAACAGATTGCATCTAAAAAAAGACAACAGCACACTGCAGTGCATATACTCTATGTGTAATTGCAGACTGCAAATGCAAATGCTGCTGAAAACAGACACATGTGTAATTCATGAGGAACTGACAGGTTTGATTCTAAGACTAGACTTCTTGTTGGTTGCATTCATTTTGAGGTCAAAGGCTGTTTGGAAATTGTGATTCAATTCACATTTGTAATTCAAGAAAATAAAAACAAATGTAACAGCACAATAATATTATATATATATATATATATATATGCATATATAATGAAAATACAGAGGTGGACAGGTTGTGACAGTCTCACCTTGGAACTGCTGAAGGTGTGCGATCCCTTATTCCAAGATTCTTGGCTGAATTTTGAACTCTTGCTCCCTGGAAGACATAAACAATTGATGGTGATGTTAAAATGCAATTGATAATAAAGCATAGAACAAAACCAGAATCCAAGAACTCATGTGTATTGTATGTTTGTTTCTAGAGGATACCGTAACAGTGATCATTTTAGTGATCTATGCTATGCTACAGGCTATCTTGAAATACTGTATAAATAAAAAGACTATAATATTGACTGTAATGCAGTTGTTTAACAGTAGATGCTAATGTCTGACAAACAAGTCTCATAATTAATGAAAGGATAAAGCCCTGGCCACCTGCTCCATTTTTACTAACATTCACAGAGCAGCTGCTCACGATCATAACTGTGTATTCTCTTTAGCTTTGTATGCAAAGTATGAGCAGAAAGGTCTTTGTAAGAAAATAAAGTCAGGAGTAAGATGAATGCTTAGTCAGGACCACATTTTTCACCTCTGTTCATGTCTTCCTATCTGTGCACAGATTCACCAGAGCAAAAACATCAAATCAGATCATTGTCCTAAGAAGTCATCAGTGAGCAAAGACTGTCCAAGACAATGCATTAGCTGACCTCTCAGTTTCATCCCTCTGTCTGACCTTAGCTATGTCCAGAAAGTAGGAGGATAGCATCAGCAATTACCCTGTGTCCATCACAGCCATCCATCGGGATGCCCCAGGACAGATATGTCCCCTAATATCTCTAAATGACACAGTACCCAGCAGAGATCATCCAGGGACACAGAGGACACTTGGTTCATTTTAGGTTTGAAATTGCTTAAGGAATGACTTTGACCACTGATTTATAATTTCATAAATACTGTATGTGTAGATTTTAAATTTTTCATGATTTCATATTTTTAGCTCATGTAATTATAGCCATCAGTTCTGTGTTTAATATTGACTTCACCATAATATTTTAAATATTGTGCCAAGATTTGAATTAAAACCTGTGATAGACTGGCACCCAGTCCGCTATTTCTATTATCATCCTCTTTTCTCTCTCTATGGTGTATTATAAAGTTGGTTTGGATCTTTTTGTGTGAGCCACTAAATACTTAATATTCTGATATCTTTGTTGTGGCCAAGCATGAGTCTATATAGTATCTGTATGTATAATGAACACAACACGATACACAAAAGCACCTTGTTTGTTAAAAAGTATCTCAAATCCAGAGCTCCGTACACAGGTACTGAAGCAAATCCAGAGCTCCGTACACAGGTACTGAAGGCCACATAAGGTTTAGGTTGCATCTTTTTTGCAGAAAATCCTTGAATATTTTGTCCCACCACAAGCATCAAAAGGGGGCCTTACAGCATCCAATACAAGCTGAAAGTGTAGTGAAGAGTCATGTGTGTACCCACTAAAGTACTCCTGAAGTAAGAAAGCTGCATTTTTACTGGAAATGTATATGACATCACCTCGATTTTGGTATCCTGGGATGATTAAATGAAACGGCAGTTTTGTGATGGTTTTCAGTGTATATGCCACACTATGTAATGGAGCCCCTCACTTCTATTATCAACGTTAATGTGGAAACATTAACATACACAGCAATGCGTATTCTAAAAATGACAGAAAACAGCTGTATCTGATTCATGTTTATACAGATACAGTGAGGTGTGAAAATAAACACCTGAACGCCTGAAAATATGTAATACCCCTGTTTGTCCTGCAAATGGCGCTGTGTGCAGCTCTAGTAACTAGGCGCACACACTAGAAGAAGTCATAGTTTGGTCTGTTCACTTTCTGTTTAACTTTTACATCTTGTGGCTTTCTAAAGCAGTGCTGATTGTAAAAATAGTTTGCGATCGCCGCCCTCCCGAGACCCACATGCCTTTTAGCCAATAGCTGAGACATCACCGCCTCTCTAGCGTTTCTGGAAACTATGCGTTTTGTGAAAACAAATCCACCATTGCCGTGTAGATGAAAGTCGCCTGAGTTCTACATTTTGTAACTCATTCTGTAGTAACCTGCTCTCACTGATGTGATGGGTGAATTGTACCTGTTTTCTCATGACATCAGTGGCCTGCATGATGCATCGAGGAGGCAGCCCATGGTTTCTGGCCAAGAAAATCGCCTGCTCCAGTGTCACGCTCAATGTGCAGCTGTAAGGTAAAAGAGAGCACATTAAAAATACCATCCACTTTATCAAGGTATACTATCCCGGATGCATCTGACAGCCCAATCACACCTCGTATTATCAAAGCATACTGTGTAATTGCCTCTTTAATTTTGAATGACTGCACAAAGTTATTTACTTTCTACACATGGCAGCAACCAAACCGGCTCGAACTGAACTGAATCTACTTCCAGACTCTGACAGAAAATCAAAAGTCTCCCGGAGTCGACATTTTTTTCACAGTCTCTACAAGCCAACACAAAAACCTCCTAGTCTCCTCAACACCTTGTCATTTCTCACCTCACCTTGGCTCATCTATTTGCTAATTAATCATTTCTCAGGCTGCCCAAATGTCAGCCAGGATGAGAAAACACTCACACAGCACTCAACACAGAATGTCAAACTCTGTTATGGATTTTATTTAATTCATCCCATTCTAGATTTACCAGTACAGCTGACCATTTTCTAATATTTATATTCAGTTATCATATCCCACCAGTATGTGTAGTGTATAAAGCAGGGATGCAAATATGAGAAAAAACATCTGATATTCAATAATATAGTAGAAATAGTTCCTTTACTTACTAATCAAAATACAAACTTAACTAAAGGAAGGCCAAAGTAGGATATGATATATGATTTTGGACTTGTATGAAAGAACATTGTTATACGGTTACATCGGACTGACATACATATAACTCGTTCTAGTATTATACCACATAGACCCGCTTGTGTGTGTGAACCCTTTGAGAATAGTGAAGGGTGTCATGGCTGCTGGGTGACCTTTCTATGATAACAAGCCGCAACTACTCTATCGATCCGGGGCTCGTTCACTGCAAATTGAACTGTCCGAAGTCCCAACAATGCCCATCTCAATTTCACTGAGTGGTTGTCTGATAGGAAATCTTATCTTTGTTTGTTTAAAATCTCTCCCGGTGTAGGCTTTTAAAGTAGGGTTTAAAAAGGGGGTGAGCAGATGTGCAATAAGAGACAAATTACTGCCAAAAGCCATTACATTGAATCAATCAGAAAGAGATTTAAAGACCCCCCTGAGTTCCAGCTGCATACAGTTATGAGTGCGTAACATGATGTGATAAAAGTAATGAACTGCAATTATCTACAGTGTGAGGTAAGATATATCCCAGTGGAGAATGGATAGAGGAAGTGCTTCTTTGTTCACAGGAAAACCCAGAAAAGGTCCAAACTAGGACTACAATAGAAGCAGGTGAAAAGTAGGGCTAAACCTGTGCTAAAGCATGCATTAATTAAAGCAGGCATTAACTAGGTCTAAACCAGGACTAAACCAGGACAAACAGCTAAAGGAGGTCTAATCTAGGACTAAACCAAGATTACTATTATATTACAGACTACAGTTGTATTTTTTATACTGTATTAGCAGATTGCCCACATTTATTTTGGTAAGGCACCCCTTGGTCTAAATGCTACAGACATCCCTGCCCTTCACAGATAAAGGACCAAAGGGGAATGTGGCCCATATGGCTTAAGTTGGTGCGGGATCAAGCGACTGAGTGCAAGAGTCTCTGTAGTTTTCATTAAAGCTGGCAAGATAGGACCTGGTGATTTATACTCTCCTCTGTTTAAACCGTTCAAGCCTATATTCAATTTACAGTTGTGTTCCTGCAGAGTACATGATGATGAATGAGCAAAAACATAAAAAACAGAGTGCGCATTGAAAATAAGTGGACATACTACATACATTTTAATATTAGAACTAGATTAAGGTGATGGATAAATTATATGCTCAGTTTTATTTAAAAATGAGCTTCTTAGTAACGATTGTCACCTGGGTTAATACATTTGCACAATACTCTATGTAAGAGTGGGATTTTCTTACACTTTAGACACTTTAGAAGCAAAAGAACATCCAAGTAACATTATCTCTCTCTCTGCATTGGTTATTGCTTGGTGGTGGTGGTGGTGGTGGTGGTGGTGGTGGTGATGGTAGTAGTGGTGATGGTGGTGGTGGTGATGATGGTGGTGGTGGTGATGGTGGTAGTGATGGTGGTGGTGATGGAGGTTGTAGTGGTGGTGATGGTGATGGTGGTGGTGGTGATGGTGATGGTGGTGGTGGGGGTGATAGACAAAAGCTATAATTTGTAGAGAGGAAAAGTGCTGCTGATGCCCCTAAACAACAGCACTTTCACTTCATTAAAACTCATCCATCAAGCCAAATAATCCAATCAATAGTGCCCAAGAAGGCTGCCATACTGATAATGCAGTATTCACATCACCAATTTACTGGTTTAGATTTGTAGGTTAAATTATGACAGATTTCATTTTACATTAGAAATGCATGCATATAGTTTGCGGTATTTTTTAATTCATTTTTCTATGCTGCGGTAAGATCTTTGCTATAGTCAGAGAATAGTGTTTCTCTAAACTGCCCTGAGGCAGACTGACAGAATGATAGCCATACCACAGTCATAAAACATAGGCAATATAAGTATCTAGTTCAGGAACAGTATTATGAACAGTTTGAAATGGAAAAGCAAACTGCCAACCAATTCTGTAAAATGTGTTCAAATGTAAAATCAGTCCCCACAGATTTAAAACCAGTGCTATAGATTGTAATAAATCTGCCAATAAAAATATATATCCATGTAAATAGTCAATTCACCAATAACGCTATGTTTAATAGGGCCTGCCACCTGCCACATCACAGAGCACTTTGCTGTCCAGGTGAGTTGTGACCAGTGTGGGTTACTGCACATAAGACTGTGGGTTAACAAAGTAGCAGCAGTCCTCAGAAAGACAGCAACTTACGTTTAACGCTCTGGTGCCCGGACAGCTCTATCCTCAACACTTTATCAAACCATCAGTCACATCCAGTGTCTAGAAGTATATATTAGCCATGACAAACGATTGGGTTATTTCAGTCCCCTCTCAGCGGCAGGTGAATTAGGCTGCTATATATAAAATACAATAAGAATGGATGTAATTGACCTGTCTTCTTTCTGTACAAAGTGCTCTCTCCCTTCAAAAGTCGGTAATGTGCCCTGAGAAACAAGTCCTATTAGCTAAAATCTCCAGCAGTAATTAATTCCGAGAAATGGGTAATAATAGTCCACAGTGAGGGCTGAGGGGGATCGAAGAACTCGTGACACTCGTGGCACCGGAGCAAGGAAGAAGAACCAGACGAGAAATGAGGTGAACAATGTGAGTAATATAACAAGTGACAGGAAGTTCAGGCTGTACTTAAATGGCTATTAAGTGATCACATTTAGAATCAGTAAAGCAGAGGACTCTCATGTGGACATTTTCCTTTGTATTCTCTGATAAAGAGGCGGGCACGGCCATGGCAGTTGCAGGGCTGACACAAGAGACTTACAAAAACAAACAACCATTCACGCTTCATTTACCAGTACTAGGGGCAATTTAGAATCACCATTTCTCCTCTATCCAGCTATGCAGTTGATGTTTTGTATCAAGCATACTTAGCCTAACCTAACATTTACACCAGTACTCACCGATGAACCCCGCTGTTGCACATAACAATGTGAGTGGCTCCCAGACGTGAGCAGAGCTCGGAGGCCACAGTGAGCAGTCCCACTCCTGAGGCTCTGCAGGCTGTGTACTGACAGATAGCAGTCCGGCGGCAGCTAATGAAACTTTCCATCAGGCGATACAGCTCCTCCACAGCGTTCAGAGGGCGCATCAACTGAAGAGACAAAGGATTTAGAGACTATGGCCTACACATGAGGCAGTATACAGTCATGGTGAATGGCATCATACAGTAAAGCTTAAATAAGCTCCTAAATGTTTGCACAAGAGTCTAATTTCCTAGGTACCAGGACCAAGATCCTGCTGCTCAGCGTTGGCCGAATGCTTCTGACAGGTTGCCCCAACATCAGTAATAGATGGATCAAATACAAAACACAAATGTCCATACAGGGGCAATAAACAAATACAACAAACTACACAGAAAACAGCATCTCTGTGTTCCTAAACCAGCACTTTCTTTTTATAATGCAAACATTCATAGTCTGTACAAAATGTGAACATCAGGAACACATTTGTAAACAGATATTTACAGCAGCAAGTGATCTTCATTTTAGATTTACAATTGCCGTCCTGGGGGTTAAAAACATGATACATGTGCTAACAGTTTGCACCACAGCATACAGATCTAATCATGAGCACAGAGTTTTCCATGATGTAATGTTAGCACACATGTCCTTACCTTGTCTATGAGAGCAGCTTTCGGGGCAGAGCTGGGTTGCATGTTGGACTGGTCCAGGTAAAATGCCCTGGGAGACAAACATGTGAGGTGAATATAGAGACAACGTAAACAATCATGTACAATTGTTGTATTATTTAATTTCACTGACTGAACAACACACTTAAAATTCCTTGTACTGTTCTAGTCCTGCACCATTAGGTCATCTGGAGCCAGTTCTGGGAAAAGTAGGCCACCTGCTCATTATGGACCACAGCATCTGACTATCAATCACGACAGTAAATTGCGCACAACTCAGCAGAAACACAGGCTAAGCATCTCCTGTCCCGGGCATCTCTCCAAAACCCATCGACTTATTCATTCATGCATTGATTTAGCACCAGTTCTCCTATTGTCCACCTGGGGCAGCACTGCTCTGGTGTCCTCTCACAGACAGACGTAAAGGATGGATGCTGCGCTAACTCAGCAGTCTGTGACTCCATCAAATCTCTGTAATCCAGCACTGGGCTAAAAATAGAGGCACTACACTACATTAGCCTGCTATAATAAAATCACATATTCCATTACATCTTGCCAAAGCTATAAAGAAGTGAAGCACAAAGTCACTCACATAGTCCATACATGTCTTAAAGTGCACATATACCAGTCATGAATGATGCTAAGGTTTGCTACAAGCTCAGAAGGAGAGGAATTGTTTACAAGACGTAATGAAGCAGCACTCATTTATTTGCATTGACTCGGCTATTAAGTGATTCAAATCAGGCCAAGAAGGCATTCATTAGGACTGCGGTGTTTCTGCCTGACATCATATTAATGAAATTAATTCATCACAGACATAACACTTCCCTGGCTTTGTAGTGATTATAGCAGGGCATTAATACAGTATAATGCAGATGAGAAACACACACACACACACACAGACACACACAGCAGTGGCTCAGGAAGTTAAGCAGATTGCTCATCAAGTTGATGGTTCGAACCCCATCCAGTTCATTCTGTTGATGTGTCCTTGAGGTAGACACTTCACCAATCTTTCCTATGCATCATTTTCTCACTGTGATTGTTTCTTGACCAAAAAAAATGTTAACACAAAAGGAAGTGCCCATCTAACTGACACACTGTCACAACGTCTGGCTAATCCACTCACTCACAATGGAGCTAATTAATATAGCTGTGAGATAGACTGTGCTAATGCCCTGACCAAGTACAAGTCATACTGGTGTACTGCAGTAGTGTTTTTTCAAATTCTCCAACCATGAGCAATGCAGTGCACACAAAGTCAACGACTGAAATTCCCATTTCTGAAATGGATTCTATGGCTTGTTATCAACCACGCTCATCCGGGGTGTCCACTCACCCATGACTTCTATCTTAAAGGATATAAGTGAATCTGTCTGATCTGAGTTACCTTTTGGACCTGGTTTGATTCAACACTACTTCTGACACACCTCCTTAGAAGAAGTCACCATCATACACACTGAGCTTCACTCAATTTAAAGGTGTAGTCTGTGAGGTTCCTAAAAAATGCAAAATCTGACCCTGTTCAATGAAGTAAAGAGTGACGTGTGCTCCAAAAATGACCTATGCTAAATCTTCTGGTTTTTTTTTGGGTGGCTCGATCTGAGTGGGTGTCCTTGGACAAGACACCCACCTTGTCTGTGCATGAATATGTTGTTGTGACTGTTCTGTAGTGTTCCAGTTAGTGTTAGTTAGACTGACTGATAGACACTGAGAAAGCCTTAAGGCCTGGTAAAGCGCAATATAAATCAAATCCATTATTATTATTATTTTGTCAGAGGGTTGGAAAATGGATAACTTTAATGTGGGTGAAAAATGAAAATGAAGGCCACAGACACGTTACAGACAGATCATTTATAATAAGCTGAAATCTTCTAGGTGTCCATTACCTCCTCTCCCATCTGCAGTGGCTCTCAGATTTGGCCCCTTTGGTCTCGTCCAGGCTCAACTCCAGCTGCCGCTTTTTAATGGCTCCAGCCCCAGCAGCCTCACTACAGGCACATTATTATCTTACACTGGCTAAGACTTCAGAAAATAACAACTTCTCCACTTTGTTCAAAGGGACTGAATTGGGATTGTTTGACGGTGTAGGCTGTAACAATTTTACTTTTAGGAGCGCATATCTGCCTGAAAGAGCCAACCACAAGCATACAAAATGTTTGACATGAAGTTTTAATGGATTTGGCTAGAGGCTATTGAGATAACATGCTCTGTGTGGAACCAGCTTGATTTTCAGGTGTATGACTATTCTCTTTTGTACCAGCTCACTTTCTGACATTAGTAGTCAGCTGCAGCACAGGACAGATCAGAGGCACAGTTGTTTTCAACGGAGCAGTGTAGGAATGAGCTTTAGAGACATTCATGCATACAAGTAAGGTGTGTAAACTGTCTTGTCGAAGAACACAACATAATGAATCGGGCAGGGATCAAACAGCAAACCTTCAGCTCTAACTTCTGATCTACTTCCTTTTGAAAATGTGATCAGTGGATTCCCTCAGATCACTTGAGTAGATTTGAGTGTAGGATTTATGATACACGTGGGCCCCCCCGTCAGTCTAAGTAAATCACTCACAGAGCCGTGATGTATGACACTCACCTTTATTAAATCCCCCACAAGCCCCTGCGGTACTGGATCGACTTCCTCACAACCAGTAAAGAACTGTGATACTAAAGTATTGACACTGTGGGGATGGAAATGCAATTGCTAGTAGTGACTTTTCATGTTCAATATAAACACATGCATCAAAAAAGACCATTGTCTACAGTATTGTGCAAAGGTTTTAGCCTGATGTTAAAATGCAGTAAATGTAATGCTTTTAATAGTGTTTATTTGTGTTGATATGAAAATTGGTGTGGATCTAAGTTTTTTTTACACCTGAGCTTCTCATTAGTAATGGTCTTCACCTGGTTTAACTCAATAAACTGACAGTCTGTCTAGTATTAGCATCAAATATTTGCACAATATCGTAGGTGTAATGAGTTGGTGGGACTAAAACTCAAAAGTATGGACATTCACGTTAAGTAGATTTTAATGAAGGTTAACATAGTCATTTGCACAGTCGTTCTAGTTAATTGGAGCAGGAAATCGATGCCTGGTCCTTCAGAATAAAATACTATTGTATATAGTGTTAATGAGGTCACAGTGTCATGGACCACAGTCATCATGTAATATTTATATATATTCTTGATCAGTGTGTTGCTGTTGTAGGTGGCAATTCTGGGAAATTCTGGCCTACTATTCACTCTCACATTCATTCACTAGGGACACACTCACATGCATGTCTTTAAATGTTAGGACAATGTACCACTGTGTACCCCACAATACTTAATACAAGATTAAATATGTCTGAATGTGCTTTGTCCTCCACTTGTGTACTGTCCAACTAACTTTTCACTACTTGCTGAGATGATTTGTTTGATGCTGACGTATCATTTTTCACATTACCGTGCAGAGCTGTCATCATTATGTATCAAAGGGGAATGATAAATTGGGCCAGTCTTTGCGGAGCTTAGCCCGGCTGTGCTTTATCAACAGGGTTCAGAGCACACCGGCTGGAGCAGAACGGGCTATTGGGCTGCATATTGGGACTCTCCAGCTCAAACACTGCAGATTTTCAATAAGAACTGTTTTTGAGTAAAGTACGTACAGATTCAGTTTGCTTCGTCATACAGTAAAAAATGAATTTCAAGAAGAAGCACAACTGTAGATTATAGTATATTATGTATCACTTACAAAGAAGAAAAGATAAAACAATCACATGTATGTTATGTAGACTGGATGCACTGTGTAATGCATAGTTCTCATATAAATTCAATAGCATCGGCGATCTTCATTTTAATTCAAATAAGCTCTCTCAATATAAGTTACATTTATATGAACGTAAGGTCATGACAACAATAGTGAAGCAATCTCTTTCCTGCCACAGTTCATCAAGCATATCCCACTCTCCTCCATCACCACCTTGGCAGCAAAACTATCTCACTCTCCTCCATCACCACCTTGGCAGCAAAATCCTCTCTCACTTTCCTCCACCCCTACATCAGCAGCAAAACTCTCACTCTCCTCCATCAGCACATTAGCAGCAAAATCCTCTCTCACGTTCCTCCACCCCTACATCAGTAGCAAAACTATCTCACTCTCCTCCATCACCACCTCTGCAGCAAGGTTACATTTATTTGCCATTTGCAGTAGAAATAAACACAACATAAAATAAAGGACATAGACATAAAACAAGTGAATTAAAAAAACTATAAAAGACTAATAAGAGTAATAATAAAGTCAACAATAGAAGAGAATAATATAATGCATTCATTTATGCTCTGCTCCTCAACGTCATTTTTACTAAATGCCAGTGTTCATATTAATAAAGGGACTAAATATTATTATGTATTGTGACAAACAGTGGATTGGGTGTACATAATATTGTAGTTTAGAATCTTGGTTTAGTAAAATCCTGATTTTTACCACATTGCAATGACACGTTTAGGGACCTGTTACAAAAACCTGACCATATACAGCAATAGTTATACATTGACATATCATCACAAATCCATATTGTATAATACAACCCTAATCCAGACCCACATTAGGGGAAGTCTCATGTTTCTAAAGCCCATTGCCTCCTAGTGCTCCACATATCAGCCAGTCTCTCTGCTCGCCTGTCAGCTCACATCTGCTCTGTGTTACCGCTCCGGCCTCTTCTGTCAATTCAATTACACTCCATTTCCATAGGTGTCAGTGAATAGGCTACACATGCATACATCCACAAAATCAGACAGGGCATTTCAGGGATCCCCTTTACCACAAGACCCACTAGTACTAGAGCTTGAGAAGATGTACATGCCAAATATTGCTGCTGAGGGCTAGACATTCAATTTGTTCTCTCTACAGTGCCTTAATTAAAACAGAGACATTTAAGCCTCCAATCATAAACCCATTACAATGAGTGGAAACTAAATACATAAAATAGGCTATTGTCACAAGAACACTGTCCATGTCCCAGCAGATTCAACGTAACAAAATAATTATGAATGACCCTGTACAAATTGTCTCCTGCTTTGGGAAATGTAATGCTTACAAAAAATGAAAGAGTGAAGTGTCGTGCACAAGCCAAACAAGAAGCAAATTAAAAACTCTCGGCCGAAAGCAATCAAAGTAAATTAATGTTTTGTTGCAGAGGATGGCACTGAGGTGGCACATGGCAAACCTCCAAGCCCCACCCACAGCAGATTGTATTTAGATAACAACATGAAGTTTTGCCATGGCCGCTGCTCTGTGATCAATTATCCAAGCAATAAGCAGCAGATGTTTAGAAATGAATGTGTTAGTATTCTGTTAGGAAATGCACCATGGCCAGCCTTCAAGCTGAATGATACTTTCTATTAACCAAGATGTTATCAATCTGTGTTACAAAAATGTTGACGTTTTATAAGCCGAAATAAGGAATTTGATGCATGATAACCGAGGGGTCCATTAAACAGCCTCAATGTCTGCATTAATCATTTGCTAATGTTGTCTTACAGGGTAGGGCATCCTGCTAAAGATCATTTTTAATTATTTTTTTCATGCATTCAAAGGCATCTCATCTTAGTCTTGTTTGTTGATATATTTTCACATAATGCACTCTAGGGCTCGTACAGGAGATTCAATTAAAAACAGCCTCTTAGTTTTCATCTCCCAGAAGCGTCCTAGTTCCTGAAATTCGTTTGTACTTCATTAAATTTACAGACATCGTCCAATCATAACGGGTCTTGTGTGCGTGGCAGTGACAGCCAGGTGTGAGGTAACTGAGTAGAGCGGCTGCACAATAGCACTACATCATCAGTGGTGACACGCCGGGCGACTCTCATCCAATCACTGCTGTCCCGCTGTGTGTGTTCCCAACCAATCAGAAAATAAGCCTGCTGGGACACACTCAGCCAATCACCTTGAGGCCCCGCTGAGTGTTTGGAGTACAGCCACAAGAGACCAAAGCATCTCAACATTTACAGTAAATGCCAACCCACACAGCGAGGTGATGGTGCAATACCAGGGCTGCATCATACGAGAAAAACATGCAATAACGATGGTCTGTATTGGGTATGACTGGCAATATTTGTGTATGCTTTAACCAAATAGAAGACTAAATTTACTAGTCAAAACCTGAATAAACCAGCACCAAATCTAAATCAAACTGGAACTAAACATGGATCCAACCAGGACTTAACTTTACATTTAACTGTAGAATGTACATACCTCAGTCTTTTGTAGTATTGTTTGACCTTATCCAAAGAGGCAGCATTGATTTGAGCTTGGTATTCCTCCACTGACACATTGTCTCGATAGTAGTATCCTTCCATACTCTCCAGTGCTAAAGAAACATGACAAGAGTACATTACACTACAAGATTAGCTACACACATGAATTAATTGGCATCTTTAGTGTACCTTGTGTGAAGAGGACAGGGTGGATTTTAATCCCTCCTGCATTTTTCAGCCTTGGAGGAAGCTGAGAGTAGTAGAAACTCTCCAAGTAGAAGCACACCCTTAGAGCCTGTCGAGTGCCCTCCACCTGGTACGAGATGGGCATGTCTGCAGAAGAAATCAAGGGCTCTTATTAAGACCATCAATAAACATGAAAGCCATCAGTTGATCAAATAATGGAAAGAATAAAACATACTAGAAAAATGCCAGTTAAGAATTAAGATGCATTTATAACAAGATAAATATGTCGTTTTTGGTTATATATATTAAACTTACTGGCCACCAGTGGTTCCCCTTCAAATTGCTGGAAGTAAAATGTAACTTTTTCAAGGTCAATGAGTGCAACCTGAGTGTCCTCCAGCATAGCCTGCTCATCCGTCTATAAACAAAAAAACAAAAAACACTTCTAGAGCACTTTGTAAAATAATACAGATTTGAAATACAAATTGGAAAATGTCTTAATATACTTAGCTGTGCCACATCACACAGTCAATGAAGGTATTTATCACTGAATGCAAAATAATGAAATCCATAGAAAGAATAGATATTGCAGAAATATGTTGCGATGATGTCTCAGAACATGCACACGTGTATTTCCACCTGTATACACAACCACAGTCTGCCTGTTTACACACTCTGTTGTGATATTGGCTTTGTTTGCTCCAGTGAGGGTGAATTATGTATTTGGGTGCTCTGCTCGCTGTGTCATGCCTCTCCCCTCTTCTCCACCGCACACAGAAACAAACAGAGCTGTGATAGGAGAGGATTAGCTCACATTCTACAACACATTTGGGATGGTCCCACATGCCCACTGCCCTGCCAAGTGACGCCTTGCTGTGTATGGCTGGATTTATCTGAAAGGCTGTCACGTCAACACATTCAGATTCAGTATACAAATGCACAAATACACCCAATCTCCAGCGAGTCCCGCTCAGCCTTTTATGTGGCGGCCTAAACAACAACCGTGCTGAGATTTCCCTAGAATCACCTGCAGGTACTAAGACCCTGTTTTGTTCCACTGGGACACTTGAAAGGGAATGATAGATACAGGGACCTAGATGGAGAGAAAGCAGCAGAAAAAAGATGGGCCTCAATGGTGATTTCTGAGCATTTAGTAGTACTAAATACATGGGCACACCCTGGGTCTGATTACTATCTGTAAAAATCATACAATAAGTAAGATTCAAGACACAAGTAGATCATCTATTTGAAAGCCACTGTAGGAATATTATAATAACACCTTTTTTTTTACACTATTCATCAAGTGAATACTTAAAAGAGGTAAAATGGGTTCAAGGGGCCCAGTACCAAAAAATAGTTTCCATGCATTTCCTAGGATCAGACATAGACATGGTCACAGTGCGTAACTAATGCTATAACCTATTGTGTCAGACGACTGCACCAATACAGAGAATGAACTGATTATAGTACGTACCAGATTGGGTGAGAGCAGTGACTGGAAGTGCAAGAGCAGTCCAGTGCTGGATATCTGTTCTAACCAACGGCGACTGGATTCCTGGGCCTCCTGCAGGTCCTGGGGGTCCTGACTATCTACTTCTTCATCTCTTCCTAAATTGTGGAACTGCAAATGAACACGTTAAATCATGATTCACATCTTGAAAATCTGTTCACAGTAAGACCGCATGATATCCCATATAAAAAGACTAAATCACAAATGAATTGGAATAAAATCCTGGTTATCCTTTATTTGAGAGAAATTGTGTGTAGATTCTACACAATTAATTAAGTCAATCTAATTAAGTCAGAAATTGATGTCCAAAAAGAAAATTTAATTATAAGAATTATTATCTAAAATTTAGACCACTTTAACATAGTGGACTAGTCTTTAGCAAGTTTTAATGTAGCCCGAGATTGGATCAGAGAGTTGTATTTCTTATGTATATATTAATTAAAACTTTCATTTAGGCATTAATCATTCACTCATTCATTCAACAGTCATTCATATATCATTCACTCATTCATTCAAAAGTCATTCATATATCATTCACTCATTCATTCAACAGTCAATAATATATCATTCACTCATTCATTCAATAGTCATTAATATATCATTCACTCATTCATTCAACAGTCATTCATATATCGTTCACTCATTCATTCAAAAGTCATTAATATATCATTCACTCATTCATTCAACAGTCATTCATATATCATTCACTCATTCATTCAAAAGTCATTCATAT